>CAJHNH020000835.1:527303-544803 GCA_905116865.2 Candidula unifasciata | reverse complement strand
CACCCCAGCCGCTTGAGTATATTACTTTACACCCCCGCCCCTTGAGTATATTACTTTACACCCCCGCCCTTTGAGTATATTACTTGACACCCCCGCCTCCTTAGGTATACTACTTGACACCTCCGCCCTTTGAGTATATTACTTGACACCCCCGCCCTTTGAGTATATTACTTGACACCCCCGCCCTTTGAGTATATTACTTGACACCCCCGCCCCTTTGATTATATTACTAGACACCAGCGCCCCTTGAGTATATTACTTGACATCCCGGCCCCAGGAGTATATTACTTGACACCCCGCCCCCTGAGTATATTACTAGACACCAGCGCCCTTTGAGTATATTACTTGACACCCCCGCCACTTTAGTATATTACTTGACACCCCCGCCAATTGAGTATATTACTTGACACCCCCGCCACTTGAGTATATTACTAGACACCCCCGCCACTTGAGTATATTACTTGACACCCCCGCCACTTGAGTATATTACTTGACACCCCCGCCACTTGAGTATATTACTAGACACCCCCGCCACTTGAGTATATTACTAGACACCCCCGCCACTTGAGTATATTACTAGACACCCCCGCCTCTTGAGTATATTACTAGATACCAGCGCCATTTGAGTATATTACTTGACACCCCCGCCCCTTGAGTATATTACTTGACACCGCGCCCCTTGAGTATATTACTTGACACCCCCGCCCCTTGAGTATATTACTTGACACCCCCGCCCCTTGAGTATATTACTTGACACCCCGCCCCTTGAGTATATTACTTTACACCCCCGCCCCTTGAGTATATTACTTGACACCGCGCCCCTTGAGTATATTACTTGACACCCCCGCCCCTTGAGTATATTACTTGACACCGCGCCCCTTGAGTATATTACTTGACACCCCCGCCCCTTGAGTATATTACTTGACACCCCCGCCCCTTGAGTATATTACTAGACACCCCCGCCCCTTGAGTATATTACTAGACACCCCCGCCACTTGAGTATATTACTTGACACCCCCGCCCCTAGAGTATATTACTTGACACCGCGCCCCTTGAGTATATTACTGGACACCCCCGCCCCTTGAGTATATTACTGGACACCAGCGCCACTTGAGTATATTATTTGACACCCCCGCCCCTTGAGTATATTACTTGACACCCCCTCCCCTTGAGTATATTACTAGACACCAGCGCCACTTGAGTATACTACTTGACACCCCCGCCCCTTGAGTATATTACTAGACACCAGCGCCACTTGAGTATACTACTTGACACCCCCGCCCCTTGAGTATATTACTAGACACCAGCGCCACTTGAGAATATTACTTGACACCCCCGCCCTTTGAGTATACTACTAGCCACCCCCGCCCCTTGAGTATATTACTAGCCACCCCCACTGCTTGAGTATCTGACAAGACTGCCAACAAAACAAACAGTGATTAAAAAGGGAAATGACACAAGATCCCTCAACCCAAAAAAAAAAAAAAGTATAGGAGTACATTTTGGTCAGTGTCTGTTCTTGTTCTATAATTAAATCAGTGCGTTATCATTTACTGCAGATTTTATGTAAACAAACTGCCAAAGTCGCCAAAGACTGTGCAAGTGAAGTTTTAATTCCGCTCTCCATCGCCTTACCGGGGGTCGAAGCCGGATCTTCCGCACTACAGCCTGACATTGCAACCGCTCGGCCAGTAGCTCTGATGATCATCCTCTGGAATTCTTAATCACTAAAACCAAAGTTAGAATAAATCGGCTTCATTGCACCGAGTACATCCCATATGGCTTGATTCCTTCGCAGATTGGTTAGCCGCCTGGCGAAAGCGTTCAAACAAACTCTGTAGCATTGGCGACGATCTTATGTGTTTTCCCTAAATAACCACTTGTAATCAAGGTGGAATGCAATGCGTATTTGCCGTCACCGCAATGACGGTTGTCGGCAGTGCGGCTCACAACTGTTTGGGATTTTCTGGCGTGGTGAGGTTTCTGTCTCTTCCACAGTGCCACTCTCGTACCACTAGCTACTAGTTGCCAGAATATAATAGTTCATTGTTCAGTCGCTGAAATGGAACTCACACGTCTTAAGGGTTGCCAAACTACAACATGAACGGCACATCAACACAGACACGAGGGGTAGATAGAACAACGAGTCGGACAGAAAAGCAAACAAACCTGTTATGACATTAAAAGAAAAATAAGAAGAAGTGGAAGAAGAAAGGAAGAAACAATGAACTTGAAACAAAAGACTGTACAATTTCATGTCGGGAAAATGTATAAAAAGAAGGACGGCCTAGAGAAAAAAAAATTAAAACAAAACTGTCACAAAGACAAACATGCAGGTAGCATATAAACAGACAAGCAGACAGACAGGTGGGTACGAAAGAAAGAAAACAAGTCAGTATATATATATATATATATATATATATATATATATATACATATATATATATATATATATATATATATATATATATATATATATATATATATATATATACAGAATATAAAATTACAGAAACCATAAGTTGTAAACCCTTTGGCTCGGTACCTAGGTATCGCAACCATTCGAGCTTGATTCCATGACAGATACCGTAAATCTGGTGTGGCTTTTCTGCCTTTCCCCGGGCGTGAACCCTGACCACAAAGATTTTGTCGCTAAACAGCTGGTTTAGCCAACTGAGCTAGTGGCCTGGTCAACGTGCTAATATAAACATACTCTGCACCAGGTGCTACTTTGATAGCCAACATTTTCTTTAAAAAAAAAAATAGGTATTCAGAATCTCTGGCAGAAACGATGAAAACAATATATTCGTAGATATTTAAATAAAAAAGGACACGTGGCTGGCTACACAAAAACATGGCTACCTCCTTGAGTCCTGCAGACATTTGTCCGCATGGAGTTACCACCCTTGCCCTGACCTCAATGACTAGCTCCCCTTGTTTCAGGTTTCTCTGAAAACCATGTCTGCTAATCTCTTTTCGGGCTCGTCAAAAACCGGCCTGAATGGAGCCAGGGAATTCCTTGTGTGGCTTCAGCGACTCCACCCATGGCTCAGGGCTGAGGTCCACACGAGGCAGCCACGCGTACTCATTTCCGCGCCTCAAAAGTTTTTCAGGGAGATTGTACTGGCACTTCTGTCACTCCAAATGTTAGGATTTGTTGATTCTATTTCTTTCTTTCTTTCTTTCTTTCTTTCTTTCTTTCTTTCTTTCTTTCTTTCTTTCTTTCTTTCTTTCTTTCTTTCTTTCTTTCTTTCTTTCTTTCTTTCTTTCTTTCTTTCTTTCTTTCTTTCTTTCTTTCTTTCTTTCTTTCTTTCTTTCTTTCTTTCTTTCTTTCTTTCTTTCTTTCTTTCTTTCTTTCTTTCTTTCTTTCTTTCTTTCTTTCTTTCTTTCTTTCTTTCTTTCTTTCTTTCTTTCTTTCTTTCTTTCTTTCTTTCTTTCTTTCTTTCTTTCTTTCTTTCTTTCTTTCTTTCTTTCTTTCTTTCTTTCTTTCTTTCTGTCGTGTCTTCTCTACTGCCTGTTTGCATGCATTATAAAAGTACGCCAAGCGTCGCAAGTCGAATCACTGTGGGTCTGGAGAAAACATTTCCGGACAAACTAGGCTGGCTGAAAACCAACCGTCCCCATTGTCCTTAATTTTATTGTTGTACTTTCAGAACTGTATGTTTGGCGGGGTTATAGTATAGTCAGATATAGTTTCTGTAGATAGATAAATCGACAGGCAGACATACAGACACACAGACAAATAGTTTCATGGAAAGATAGATAGAACGAACGAACGAACGAACTATATTTTTAAAGGGTCACAAATTGGGCACGCAGGCCCGTCTTACATTCGGCCCTTCCAAACACAGGTCTTTCACACTGCAGCTGTATTTTATCAATAAGCATGTAATATTTATATGATAATATGCATATTATGAATATCAAAACAATAGAAAGGCAAAAAAAAAAAAAATCACAAAAGCATGGGTGGTAACATGCATGCACACACACACACACACACACACACACCCACCCATTCACTCACTTAAACACACCCACACACCTTTACACACTTATAAACACACCCCATTCACCCACATACATACACACCTACTTACCCACACAGACACGTACATTCCACACACATACAAACATTCAGATATACCCACACAGACACACCCATAGAAACAAATGCAGACCATGGCCAAACTTTAGTTACAGGCCAGGAATCTCCAGTGGTGACGTCACTTCCCGAGGCAAACAAAATGGATGTATCAGTGTGTTTTCGGTTTTATTTTTCTTGTGAAAGTTTTTAATGTGGTTCAATTCTCAAGTCTGATTTACCTATAAGCGGTATTCCAGGGAGTAGATTTAGTAAGCAATTTCTGCAATTTACGTTGGATTTATCGTCAGTGTGTTGGTTTTCGAGGAAATATGCCTGCGAAATGTTCTGTCACTGTACCCGAGTGTCGTTCAAATTATGACTTTTCTAGTGGATATGTGTTGCTTCAGATTTCCTTCGAATTCTCTTTTAAGAGACAAATGGCTGAAACATATTCTACGGAAAAATTGGACTCCTCGGAAAACCAGTGTAGTATGTGTGAAACATTTTCGTACGTCAGATATTATTGGGTCTAATAAATATACAGACAAATCAGGAATCGAGCAAAAACTTCCAAGAAAGAATCCCGCTTTAAAAAAAGATGCTTATCCAACTATTTTTCCAGATCTTCCATCCTTTTTATCGGTGAAAGTACCAGCCTCTCTCAAAACTCCAGAGGAACGTGTATCACATATTAATCGTAATTATGATCAAAAAGTAAATGATTGGCGGTCCTCAGACATCATTACAGATTTCCAGGATCTGAAGTCACAGATAGGAAACAAACTGAAAGGTCACTTTGAAAAAAAAAATGGAAATACACTTCTGTAGATGGAGCTTTAGCATGTATTGTTTTGTATGTCATAACCATACAGTCAGACTCTGCACCATCCATAGGTGTCAGCATAAACGTGTTACTTGATATGACTATACAAGTCTTTGTTCAAAATAAAAAAGTTAAAGACAAAGACCTTAAATGGATTGTAGACAACAAAAAACTTGTGAGATGGTCACAGCTTGAAAATCTTGTAATTCATTACAATGCCTTGGATTATAGTAAAATTCAAAGCCAAAATAGCTTCACAGATTTAGTGGAAGAAGTAGGAAGTATTTTGAAGAGTGCTGCTCAGCAACAGTGGACTGACTCCTAATGGGGCAGCTGATGAAGTAACTGACACACAAGTAAACTTTCTTGCAGAGCAGCTGCAACTTTTAACCGTGTTAAAAAAACAGAAGGCCTTAAAGTTGTAGTACATTATGTTTCGCTTTCATGCTTTTCATTAAATCTCCAGCATGCTACAGGTTTATAAGAATATCTCGTATGTTGTGCCTGCCTCATCAAAGAACACTGCACAATTTAACTTCACAGTTGTCATTGTCTACTCATACTGGCAGGCAATGCAGACAATGCAAAAGAAGCAGCAACAACAGTGCAGGCTTTCCTCATATCTTCAGTTTTTGGAAGCTACCAGGAAATTATAGAACTTTCACCTGTGAACAGAATGACATCTCAGGATCTACGTTTGAAATTACTCCACTGTATCCACTTTGTACAGGAGTGTGGTTTCACAGTAGTTGCTGTAATTGCAGATAATAGTGCTGTCAATCACAGAGTTTACAGTGATCTCCTTAAACCAAGCCAAACTTTTATTGAGAACCCAGATTTTGCTAATAAAAAAATATTTTTAATGCATGATTCTGTGCACTTGCTAAAATGCATGTGGAGGAACTGGATCAACCAGAAGGACACAAACCAGACATTTACTTATCCTTTAATAACTGGACAAATGCTAAACGCCTGTGATACTGATAGAGCTGCAGAAGCTAACTTTTCTCATTTAAAGAAACTGTAATATAGTGAGTAAAAGAATATTGCAAAACTGGCACCTAAACTTTCCCACAAAGCCATCTATCCCTCCAGCATGGACAGACAGAATGTTTCTCTTGCTTTGGCAATTTTTAATGAATACAATGTTGCTGCTCTGCGTCTAGTAGGCAGTAATGAAACAGCAGATTTTATTGAAGCCATCCTAAGATGGTGGCATATTATTAATGTAAAAAGTAAATTATAGAAAAATAAAAACCGACGCATCCTTGCTGGATAAATCCTCTAAGAAAAGAAAACTGACCAAATTCACCCATTAATGGATTTCACGGATTATGTAACTTCAATTTGGACAGCTACATGGTAAGTAGTTTCTGTTGTTCTTTTAGTTTCTATGTCATATTGTGAATGTGTGAGTAGTTTCTGTTGTGCTTTCTGTTTCTATGTCATATTGTGAATATGTGAGTAGTTTCTGTTGTGCTTTCTGTTTCTATGTCATATTGTGAATATGTCAGTAGTTTCTTTGGTGCTTTCTGTTTCTATATCATATTGTGAATATGTGATTAGTTTCTGTTGTGCTTTGTTTCTATGTCTTGTTGTCAATACCTATATCCAGGGCTGTTCAACTAAGTCAATTTAGGTTAACTACCAGACTACCAGGTTAACTCAGAAGCCAACATTGTAAGATTAGGGATTGTTATGGGCCAGCAGTCCGAGTCCCAGCTTAGAAAAACCATTTTTTCATTGCAGCCAGCAGTGATCCGCGGGCCACTCGCTAGGCCTCAGCGGGCCAAATTTGGTCCGCGGGCTGACTGTTGAATAGCCATGAGCTTACTGCTATACTTTTTGTGGGCTAGTACTCAGGGGACGGCCGGGAACAAAAAAAAAAAAAAAACAAGTACTGTCTGAGTGAAAAAGTAACATAACGTTAGCCAGCGGCGGTGACGTCACGTCCCGCTGATGACGTCAGTAGCTAGGCCTGTAACTAAAGTTTGGCCATGTGCAGACACACAGACACACAAACAGACATACGCGCACATACCCAATTACACACGCAGATACACACACACGACACATACACACACACAAACCAACATATACACACACGCAGACACACACAGACACACATGCACAAACACACGCAGACACAAACACACACAGATGCACTCGGAGACACACAAACACACACACACCATCGCAGACACACACACACACACACACACACACACGTTGATGCTCACGCATACACATACACACACACACGATAGATAGATAGATAGATAGATAGATAGATAGATAGATAGATAGATAGATAGATAGATAGATAGATAGATAGATAGATAGATAGATAGATAGATAGATAGATAGATAGATAGATAGACAGACAGACAGACAGATAGATAGATAGATAGATAGATAGATAGATAGATAGATAGATAGATAGATAGATAGATAGATAGATAGATAGATAGATAGATAGATAGATAGATAGATAGATAGATAGATAGATAGATAGATAGATAGATAGATAGATAGATAGATAGATAGAGAGAGAGACAGACAGACAGACAGACAGACAGACAGACAGACAGACAGACAGACAGACAGACAGACAGACAGACAGACAGACAGACAGACAGACAGATAGATAGATAGATAGATAGATAGATAGATAGATAGATAGATAGATAGATAGATAGATAGATAGATAGATAGATAGATAGATAGATAGATAGATAGATAGATAGATAGATAGATAGATAGATAGATAGATAGATAGATAGATAGATAGATAGATAGATAGATAGATAGATAGATGCGAGAAAAGAGAAATGGAGATGACTAATGTATTAATTCCTAACTTAATGCACGGATCAACCAGTTATCTTTCTCTGTATCTGTGTGTATATCTATGTGTATACGTGTGTGTGTGTGTGAGAGAGAGAGAGAGAAGGAGAGAGAGAAAGAGGAAAAATAGAGAGAGAGAAAGAGAGAGAGAAAGAGAGAGAGAAAGAGAGAGAAAGAGAGAGAAAGAGAGAGAGAAAGAGAGAGAAAGAGAGAGAAAGAGAGAGAAAGAGAGAGAGAGAGAAAGAGAGAAAGAGAGAGAAAGAGAGAGAAAGAGAGAGAATGAGAGAGAGAGAGAAAGATAGAGAGAAAGAGAGAGAGGAGGCGCTAAAGTAGCAAGTGTCTTTACTCAACACTGGCAGGTATATGTGTCAACTTTATGCTGGCATCTCCTCCCGGGCCGAGGTTGAACGGGTTGACAGCGACAACTTTCTGCTGGCATCTGCTTCCGGGCCGAGGTTGAAGGCTTTGACAGCGACAACTTTCTGCTGGCATCTCCTCCCGGGCCGAGGTTGAACGGGTTGACAGCGACAACTTTCTGCTGGTATCTGCTCCCTGGCAGAGGTTGAACGGGTTGACAGCGACAACTTTCTGCTGGCATCTCCTTCCGGGCCGAGGTTGAATGGGTTGACAGCGACAACTTTCTGCTGGCATCTGCTTCCGGGCCGAGGTTGAACGGTTTGACAGCGACAACTTTCTGCTGGCATCTCCTCCCGGGCGGAGGTTGAACGGGTTGACAGCGACAGACTAATAAGTATGCTGTAGTCATGACAATTCCGATGAATATGAAAACAATAAATATTTCAACATGACCTGCCAACTGGCACTGGCACTAGTGGGAGGGAACACTTTGTAGCACACTGGCAGACGGACAGGGTAGTGGGGTGGGAATCAATACACTCCACTGACTACTGACTGGTAGGTTGATCATCTTCCAGGAGAGCTGCCGTGGTGTGGCGGCTAGACGCTTGTCTGTGCTTTCGAAGGTCGTGTGTTCAGGTCCTTACGGAAAGTTATTTTTTTTTTAAAGGATGACCTTGGCTCCCAGGTTGACCCGACCTTAATTGGGGGTACGTAACGTCATGGGAAGTAAAGGTGGCCGGCGACATCACAAACGGAACGTAGGTTTCTCTTTTAAAAATAGATCTAGCCCTCTATGGACAGTAGGCGTGAGGGCGTGGAAGAGGGTTCCTGTGGTTCCCCAGCAGATACTTGGTTGTGCAACAGGCGGATCACAGACCGAAGATTTCCAATCACTTGCAACCATGACAACCAGGCATATCTCATAGACATACATTTTTGAATTAAGGACACCATGATAACCAGGTATATCTCATAGACATATATTTTTAAATTGTTGACACCATGATTGCCAGGCATATCTCATAGACATACATTTGTTGACACCATGACAACCAGGCATATCTCATAGACATACAATTGTTGACACAATGACAACCAGGTATATCTCAGGCACAAGATGTCGAATGGTTGACACCATGACAACCAGGCATATCTCATAGACATACATTTTTGAATTGCTGACACCATGACAACCAGGTATATCTCAGGCCCAAGATGTCGAATGGTTGACACCATGAAAACCAGGTATATCTCAGGCACAAGATGTCGAATGGTTGACACTATGACAACCAGGTATATCTCAGGCACAAGATGTCGAATGGTTGACACCATGACAACCAGGTATATCTCAGGCACAAGATGTCGAATGGTTGACACTATGACAACCAGGTATATCTCAGGCACAAGATGTCGAATGGTTGACACTATGACAACCAGGTATATCTCAGGCACAAGATGTCGAATGGTTGACACTATGACAACCAGGTATATCTCAGGCACAAGATGTCGAATGGTTGACACCATGACAACCAGGTATATCTCAGGCACAAGATGTCGAATGGTTGACACTATGACAACCAGGTATATCTCAGACCCAAGATGCCGAATGGTTGACACTATGACAACCAGGTATATCTCAGGCCCAAAATGTCGAATGGTTGACACTATGACAACCAGGTATATCTCAGGCACAAGATGTCGAATGGTTGACACCATGACAACCAGGTATATCTCAGGCACAAGATGTCGAATGGTTGACACTATGACAACCAGGTATATCTCAGGCACAAGATGTCGAATGGTTGACACTATGACAACCAGGTATATCTCAGGCACAAGATGTCGAATGGTTGACACCATGACAACCAGGTATATCTCAGGCACAAGATGTCGAATGGTTGACACTATGACAACCAGGTATATCTCAGACCCAAGATGCCCAATGGTTGACACTATGACAACCAGGTATATCTCAGGCCCAAAATGTCGAATGGTTGACACTATGACAACCAGGTATATCTCAGGCACAAGATGTCGAATGGTTGACACCATGACAACCAGGTATATCTCAGGCACAAGATGTCGAATGGTTGACACTATGACAACCAGGTATATCTCAGGCACAAGATGTCGAATGGTTGACACTATGACAACCAGTTATATATCAGGTACAAGATGTCGAATGGTTGACACTATGACAACCAGGTATATCATAGGCACAAGATGTCGAATGGTTGACACTTTGACAACCAGGTATATCTCAGGCACAAGATGTCGAATGGTTGACACTATGACAACCAGGTATATCTCAGGCACAAGATGTCGAATGGTTGACACTATGCCAACCAGGTATATCTCAGGCACAAGATATCGAATGGTTGTTACCATGCGAGGCAGTCAGACCTCAGACAGATAATTTCGGATTGCTGGCATCATGACAGCCAATCAGATCACTTAAACAGAAGATGCAGGAGTGTGTGAGATTGTGACAGTGCTATCTGATTCAGAACAAAAGAGATTTGTTGAGGGATAGACCTGATCGCCTGCACTATTCCAAATAGCACATAATGATGATGATGATCGGTTTAGAATCGGCCCATGGCTTTAAAAAAAAAAAAAACAGAACTAAAAATGTATGTTTATCGGAAAAACCACTCTAACCGAGAACTGAACGCGTTTCATAGACGCCTTTTTTTCATGTGATTAACCTCTAGCATTAGTCTTCCGTGAGTTTCGGATTTTTAATTGTATGCCGAATGGGCTATCAAAATAATCACCACGTATTGCTTCTCATGCGAACTGATTTGCAAACAATCTCCTCGTATGAGTCAGTTACTGTAATATATATATATATACAGGTACATTACTACAGTTACTGTAATATATATATACAGGTACATTACTACAGTTACTGTATATATATATACAGGTACATTACTACAGTTACTGTATATATATATATATATACAGGTACATTACTACAGTTACTGTATATATATATATATATATACAGGTACATTACTACAGTTACTGTAATATATATATATATACAGGTACATTACTACAGTTACTGTATATATATACAGGTACATTACTACAGTTACTGTAATATATATATACAGGTACATTACTACAGTTACTATATATATATATATATATATATATATATATATATATATATATATATATATACAGGTACATTACTACAGTTACTGTATATATATATATACAGGTACATTACTACAGTTACTGTATATATATATATATACAGGTACATTACTACAGTTACTATATATATATATATATATACAGGTACATTACTACAGTTACTGTATATATATATATACAGGTACATTACTACAGTTACTGTATATATATATATATATATATACAGGTACATTACTACAGTTACTGTATATATATATATATATATATATATATATATATATATATATATATATATACAGGTACATTACTACAGTTACTATATATATATATATATATATATATATATATATATATATATATATATATATATATATATATATATATATATATATATATATATACAGGTACATTACTACAGTTACATCAACATAAAATGAAGAACAACACTTAATAAACTGAGTTTTTATTAGTTTAAAAGAAAATTAAAGAGATTGGCCGCTTCGAGAAAACAGCTGCACTTACGAAATTGTAGGTTATAAAATCCTAAAGAAATGGGAAATCAAGGTCATTTAATACAACAACCAAGTTGATCCGTTATCCAGATCTAGCTTATGTTGAAATGTAAAGGTACGGGTTGATAAACACTTTATAATAGTATCTAAAAAATTAGCAGTAAAGACATTAGCTAACTCAGCATTAGATAGAGAGTACAGGCACTGATGCGGGACCATCTGGTGAACGCCGTGACCTACATGGCAGCTCTGGGCAACAAGGCATCACTGCTACAACAAACAGAGAATTGTTCGCATGGCTGCACTTGACTGTTTTTCACAACTTCACGTATTGGGGAGACATTGTCCTGCTGTAGTAACCTGGTACTGTGGCAGGTGTTGGCAGTCAAGTCCCTGCAGGAAGTTGGCGCTCTTCATCTACTATATTGTCCTGATCTATGAGCGTGGCGGATGCTTGGTTAGAACAGGTGCTTGTTTCTTTACCGGCCTCGTGGGACATGTTGTATGTGTGTGTGTGTGTGGGGGGGGGGGGGGAGGGTTCAGGGGGAGATAATGATAACTGCAGCTGGTGGACTGATGATATCAAGACGTAGTGCTGTGTGTGTGTGGGGGGGGGGTGGAAGGGGGAGATAGGGATGACTGCAGGTGGACTGATGATATCAAGACGTGTTGCTGTATGTGTGTGTATGTGTGTGTGTGTGTGTGTGGGGGGGGGTGACGGGGTGTGGGGGGATGACTTCGGTCAGACTGACGATATCAAGTCGTGATGCTGTGTATGGTATTGACTGCCGTCGAAGTGTTGATATCGTCTTCTTCTGCTTCTTCTTCTTCTTCTCGATCGGTTTCGTATGTTCAAGTCAAACCATCAGGTGGGTTGCCTCTATGAACTCGCATGTCAGTAGCAGGTCCTTCCTGGTTCCCCATAACTTGTTCTGCACACTTTGCTCTTGAGGCCAGGTGTCTTTTCAAAGTTGTAGGTAGAGTGGGCAGGTCTGCAGAATGTGCTTAGATGTCTGTGGCCCTGTCTGACGCGTACGCTGTGGGCTCTGTAGTCTTTATTTTATGCATGCGGTAGTTGAGCCTGCAGTGTCCTGTTTGTAGACGGAAAATTGTTGTATGTTGCTTTCTGTTAAGCTGCTGATGGTGTCGTGTGCATGTTTACTGTTAGGTTGTTTAATAGTTTGTTCATAGGGGTTGTTGTTCATGCGTTTTTTTTTTTAGAGTAAGCACTTTTTCTTCCCTTTGATGGCTCAAGCTCTAGCTGGTGACATCAAGACGTATTGCTGTATGTGTGGGGGTGGGGGAGGGAATGGGTCACTTGCAGCTCAGTCTGATGATATCAAGACGTGTGGCTGTATGTGTGTAAGGAGGACTCAGAGCTAAGACTGATGATATCAAGACGTGTGGCTGTATGTGTGTAAGGACGACTTAGAGCTAAGACTGATGATATCAAGACGTGTGGATGTATGTGTGTAAGGACGACTTAGAGCTAAGACTGATGATATCAAGACGTGTGGATGTATGTGTGTAAGGACGACTTAGAGCTAAGACTGATGATATCAAGACGTGTGGATGTATGTGTGTAAGGACGACTTAGAGCTCTGACTGATGATATCAAGACGTGTGGATGTATGTGTGTAAGGACGACTTAGAGCTAAGACTGATGATATCAAGAAGTGTGGCTGTTTGTGTGTAAGGACGACTTAGAGCTCTGACTGGTGATATCAAGACGTGTGGCTGTTTGTGTGTAAGGACGACTTAGAGCTCTGACTGGTGATATCAAGACGTGTGGCTGTATGTGTGTAAGGACGACTTAGAGCCAAGACTGATGATATCAAGACGTGTGGCTGTTTGTGTGTAAGGATGACTTACAGCTCCAAATGATGATATCAAGACGTGTGGCTGTATGTGTGTAAGGATGACTTACAGCTCCAACTGATGATATCAAGACGTGTGGCTGTATGTGTGTAAGGATGACTTACAGCTCCAGCTGATGATATTAAGACGTGTGGCTGTATGTGTGTAAGGATGACTTACAGCTCCAACTGATGATATCAAGACGTGTGGCTGTATGTGTGTAAGGATGACTTACAGCTCCAGCTGATGATATTAAGACGTGTGGCTGTATGTGTAAAAGGATGACTTACAGCTCCAAATGATGATATCAAGACGCATGGCTGTATGTGTGTAAGGATGACTTACGGCTCCAACTGATGATATCAAGACGTGTGGCTGTATGTGTGTAGGGATGACTTACAGCTCCAACTGATGATATCAAGACGTGTGGCTGTATGTGTGTAAAAACGACTTACAGCTCCAAATGATGGTATCAAGACGTGTTGCTGTATGTATGTAAGAATGACTTACAGCTCCAACTTGTGATATCAAGACGTGAGGCTGTATGTGTGTAAGAACGACTTACAGCTCCAAATGATGATATCAAGACGTGTGGCTGTATGTGTGTAGAGACGACTTACAGCATCAACTGATGATATCAAGACGTATTGCTGTATGTATGTAAGAACGACTTACAACTCCAACTTGTGATATCAAGACGTGTGGCTGTATGTGTGTGTGACAATACGCGCGGTGACTTCAGAATGTCTTTCCTCAACCTACTTTTATTTGTGTGTATTTTGAAGTATACAGACAAATAGGGATTTGGATACATCCTTAATCTAAGTAAGACGACCACATCACACCATTAATTCTCCTGGACCGTTGGTCATATCAAACACTAAAACTTTTTCCCAGATGTTAAGTGTTGAGGTACAGAGATAAGACTGACCAAGCAGACTTACTGACTGGAGACTTGCACACCATTTGTTGGTGTCAGATAGTTATTCCCCCTGCCAGACCTTCAGGAACAGATAACAAGGGCTAATTGCCATTATCTCCCCCTGAGGTTACCTAAACTGGAGTGCCGGTCCGACGGTCACTATTGACACAGTGAGCGGAAAGTGTTGGCAGAAGAATTGACAAAGTCGGATTTTATTGTGATGACAGGTGAAGTAGCCTGGAGGTGTGACTTGTCTTATTTGCTCTGGTCAGATGAATTGACCAGGAGATCCTAGCGTGGGAATTTAAACAAGTGTTGTACAGCCCTGACTGACAGCGAATAAACTTGCCCACAGGGGAGGAGCTGTGACATCCTTGAATGAAAATGATTTTAGGCGTAATGTAGGAGGAGCTTGATAAAAGTTATAAAGTGGTGAACTTAAGGGCTGGTAAATGAGATCCTGTCTAGCACATGCCATCTGTTGGGCTTAACCTAAGCTTGAGACAGAACTTTTGGCATCGTGGTTTCATTTTTCCAGGTAAGATCGAAATTAGGTTCAAATCTATATTTTATGATAGAGTTCTAACTGTCTTTTTACTCAAGTGTGTGTCTTCATCACTTTGTAGTACTCCTAGGCGGACATTTCTTCATTCTCGTAGGGCACTGTCACATTGCTTTATATCCTATTTGATAGTGTCATGAATGTTTTTCGTGCACATGTGTTTCAATGTTGTAAAACCTAAATGTTGTTGTTGCCATTGAAATTTAATGAACTATCATGTTTTTGAAATCACAAGCGTGAAGATAACTTTGGCAATCTTTTCACGTGTGGTTAATGTGAATCTGTATTACATACAGCTTACACACTGAAATGTGTTTAACTCTCGGGAGGCTAATGCGGAGATTGATCCCGGAGTGTAAATCCATGAGATTTGTTATTTGATTCGCCCCAGAACTATTGTTAGCTTTCTGGGCGCGTCGATTGTTCCAAGCATAGATTCCAGAACTGGTTCTGTCTGACTGATTGTCATTTTGAGTCTGTACGAGAGATGGCACCTGACGTAGAAGACTTGACTATCATTACAGGACGTGTAGAGGAAGGCAGAAGATGTAACAGTTGGAATGTGAGACATAAGCCCTTCCAAATTGGACAGGAGTGAATGTGAGCATGAGGGAGAGATGAAATGTTTTATTTAAATAAACATGCTTGATGTTAGTATAATATACATGCTTAGTGTACATCTAGAGCAGATACTACAAATATGCGCTTGTTTCTTCATTCTCCAGTTCCCACATTGGGCAGGGACTAGTAGGCATCCATTATTTGCCGACCGTCGAGTGTAACGACCTGCAGAAAGCAGTGAGGACGACAAACTGGAAAAGATAGACAGGGTCTCAAGCCGAGAACTGTCCGAATGTTGTTACTTTCCAATACCTTTATGATTTCATCATTCACATAACCTAAACTCTACTAGCCTAAACAAGTTCATTTTATTTTAGTCAGATTTATTAAATAAATCTTTTTGATGTTTAAACATAGTTGAGTAAATTGTGTACTTAGGTTCAAGTGTCGTTGTGCATATTAGTTTACTTCAGCTAACAAATATTTAAATCACTTGATGGGGGCTTTTTAGCAATGCCAGGAGAGGAGACCAGTCGCAGGGGTTAACTGAGCACCTGGATTATATCACAGTGGGTGTATCCAGATATCTATCTATCCCTTCTCCTTCTCCTGTGGATACAAGTACAGCAACTTTCATTTCATGGAACGAGCCACTCGCTGTTTACTTGGCTATCCAGGACTGTCTAGGATCAACATAGCTTAGATAATAGTCCAGTTTCTCACGTGGGTGGGCATTGTTAAGGTTCAAACCCACACCCTCACTATATCAGTGTATTTACCCACGTGGGCGCGCGACAGTGTGTAAGGACGACTTACAGCTCCAACTGATGATATCAAGACGTGTGGCTGTATGTGTTTAGGGACAACTTACAGCTCCAACTGATGATATCAAGACGTGTGGCTGTATGTGTTTAGGGACGACTTACAGCTCCAACTGATGATATCAAGACGTGTGGCTGTATGTGTGTAAGGACGACTTACAGCTCCAACTGATGATATCAAGACGTGTGGCTGTATGTGTTTAGGGACAACTTACAGCTCCAACTGATGATATCAAGACGTGTGGCTGTATGTGTTTAGGGACGACTTACAGCTCCAACTGATGATATCAAGACGTGTGGCTGTATGTGTGTAAGGACGACTTACAGCTCCAACTGATGATATCAAGACGTCTGGCTGTATATACTAGGGCTGTACCGAATAGTGATTTTCACTATTCGACCGAATACTAATAGCGGGACCAACTATTTGCCCGAATACGAATACGAATAGGGTATCATCCTCATCAGGTGCTCTGCCGATTGACGTGGGCGATTATGCTTCACCACAATCTGCGATCTCCTGCAGCATGTATTAATTCGTGTGCTGACACACCTCTATGCCATGCAACAAGTCTGTCAAGCATCTTCTCTCGTGTCTTCCTCTATCTCCCCTTCCACAGATCTTTCTAGTGGTCACCAAATGTTCCATTTTCCCTATTCTCATAACATGGCCGGAAAATGATGACTGTCTCCTTCTGATGTCTGTGATAATTTGTCTTCGGGCTCCCGCCTCTTTCAAAACCTCTTGGTGGCTGTCCAAGGTATTTTAAGCATTGTTCTGTAAAACCACATCTCTGAGGCCAAGAAATTGTTTGGCTTGCCTACCGATTGTCCAGGACTCACAATGCATTGCCTTTAAATATAAGTGCTTACCTGACGAAGCTAACCGTTAATACCACCTTTTTTACTTAAAAGTTTCAGCCAAAATGTCATCACAAAATTATCCGCTTCAATTTCACGAATACAGATGGAGGTTCGGG
>CAJHNH020000835.1:464803-522303 GCA_905116865.2 Candidula unifasciata | reverse complement strand
GCTTAGGCCATGCTTAGAGAAACGGAGAGCTCAGCGAAACCTGCAGGCAATCTGGTGGCGGGGAATGAGCACACTGTGAGCACCACCTTAGCTGCGTGTTAAACGGAAGGCAGAAACACAACCCATATTTCCTTTAGAACTGGTACAGGGCATTTCTAGCTGCTGCCCGGGGAGGTAGGTAATCCACAGACACCCCAGCACCACAGTGCCATAAATATGTCAAAATTCCGTCAGATACAACATTCACACAATCTACCGCATGCTTTATATAGTTCTTAGTAGATGTTTTTGTTCTCTCTCTCTATCTCTCTCTCTCTCTCTCTCTCTCTCTCTCTCTGTCTCTCATATGCACACACCACCACACATATGCACACACCGCCACACATATGCACACACCGCCACACATATGCACACACCGCCACACATATGCACACACACCGCCACACATATGCACACACCGCCACACATATGCACACACACCGCCACACATATGCACACACACCGCCACACATATGCATATACACCGCCACACATATTTACACACCGCCACACATATACACACACGGCCACACATATGTACACACCACCATACAGATGCACACACCACCACACATATGTACACACACCGCCACAATATGCATATACACCGCCACACATATGCACACACACCGCCACACATATGCATACACACCACCACACATATGCACATACCATCCCACATATGCACACACACCGCCACACATATGCATATACACCGCCACACATATGCACACACACCGCCACACATATGCACACACCACCACACATATGCACACACACCGCCACACACATGCACACACCACCACACATATGCACACACACCGCCACACATATGCACACACCACCACACATATGCACACACTGCCACACATATGCACACACACACCACACATATGCAACTACACCGCCACACATATGCACACACACCACCACACACATGCACACACCACCACACATATGTACACACTGCCACACATATGCACACACACCACCACACATATGCAACTACACCGCCACACATATGCACCTACACCACCACACATATGCAACTACACCGCCACACATATGCACCTACACCACCACACATATGCACACACCACCACACATATGCAACTACACCACCACACATATGCACCTACACCACCACACACATGCACACACCACCACACATATGTACACACTGCCACACATATGCACACACACCACCACACATATGCAACTACACCGCCACACAAATGCACCTACACCACCACACATATGCAACTACACCGCCACACATATGCACCTACACCACCACACATATGCACACACCACCACACATATGCAACTACACCACCACACATATGCACTTACACCACCACACATATGCAACTACACCACCACACATATGCACCTACACCACCACACATATGCAACTACATCACCACACATATGCAACTACACCACCACACATATGCAACTACACCACCACACATATGCACCTACACCACCACACATATGTAACTACACCACCACACATATGCAACTACACCACCACACATATGCAACTACACCACCACACATATGCAACTATACCACCACACATATGCACCTACACCACCACACATATGCACACACCACCACACATATGCAACTACACCACCACACATATGCACCTACACCACCACACATATGCACCTACACCACCACACATATGCACACACCACCACACATATGCAACTACACCACCACACATATGCACCTACACCACCACACATATGCAACTACACCGCCACAAATATGCACCTACACCACCACACATATGCAACTACACCGCCACAAATATGCACCTACACCACCACACATATGCACCTACACCGCCACACATATGCACCTACACCGCGACACATATGCACCTACACCGCCACACATATGCACACACACCACCACACATATGCACCTACACCGCCACACATATGCACCTACACCGCCACACATATGCACCTTCACCGCGACACATATGCACCTACACCGCCACACATATGCACACACACCACCACACATATGCACCTACACCGCCACACATATGCACACACACCACCACACATATGCACCTACACCGCCACACATATGCACCTTCACCGCGACACATATGCACACACACCACCACACATATGCACCTACACCGCGACACATATGCACCTACACCGCGACACATATGCACCTACACCGCCACACATATGCACCGACACCGCGACACATATGCACACACACCACCACACATATGCACCTACACCGCCACACATATGCACCTACACCGCGACACATATGCACACACACCACCACACATATGCACCTTCACCGCGACACATATGCACCTACACCGCCACACATATGCACCTACACCGCCACAAATATGCACATATTTGTATACAGTTTAACAAAATCGTAAGTGAACATCATCACATACAAGATTATACCAGTGCCTTACAAAGGAAACAAACCTCTGACCCTCTACGATAAAACATTCTGCCCTGAAACTCAGCCACCCAGTTGCTCAAACCAAAATATATTTCAACATCAACTGCGGTAGTCCCTCCGTTAAGTTGTAAAAATACCAAAGTCCGAGTGACGTGTATGAGTGCATCAGCTGTTGCAGCAGACAGCGGTAAAAGGTTTCTGTTCAGTGAACGTGCCAAACTACAACAGTCAAAAAGCATTATCAATTACCGCATGCTACAAAACTAGTCATTAATGTCCAAGTTGGGATATCATAGTTTTTGTGTAACTATAGTTATAGTGTCTTTGTGTGAGATCTGGTTACAGTGTCTTTGTGTGAGATATGGTTACCGTGTCTTTGTGCGAGAACTGGTTACAATGTCTTTGTGTGATCTATGGTTACAGTGTCTTTGTCTGAGATCTGGTTATAGTGTCTTTGTGTGATCTATGGTTATAGTGTCTTTGTGTGAGATCTGGTTACCGTGTCTTTGTACGAGAGCCGGTTACAGTGACTTCGTGTGAGATCTAGTTATAGTGTCTTTGTGCGAGATCTGTTTACAGTGTCTTTGTGTGAGATCTGGTTATAGTGTCTTTGTGCGAGATCTGGTTAAAGTGTCTTTGTTTGAGATCTGGTTATAGTGTCTTGTGTAATCTATGGTTATAGTGTCTTTGTGTGAGGAAAGGTTACAGTGTCTTTGTGTGAGGAAAGGTTACAGTGTCTTTGTGTGAGGAAAGGTTACAGGGTCTGTGTGTGAGGAAAGGTTACAGTGTCTGTGTGTGATCTATGGTTATAGTGTCTTTGTGTGATATATGGTTACAGTGTCTTTGTGTGAGGAAAGGTTACAGTGTCTTTGTGTAATCTATGGGTACAATGTCTTTCTGTGAGAAAAGGTTACAGTGTCTTTGTGTGATCTATGGTTATAGTGTCTTTGTGTGATATATGGTTATAGTGTCTTTGTGTGACTGAAGGTGACAGTGTCTTTGTGTGATCTATGGTTACAGTGTCTTTGTGTGAGGAAAAGTTACAGTGTCTTTGTGTGAGGAAAGGTTATAGTGTCTTTGTGTGAGGAAAGGTTACAGTGTCTTTGTGTGATCTATGGTTACAGTGTCTCTGTGTGAGAAAGGTTACAGTGTCTTTTAGTGAGGAAAGGTTACAGTGTCTTTGTGTGAGGAAAGGTTTCAGTCTCTTTGTGTGAGGAAAGGTTACAGTGTCTTTGTGTGAGGAAAAGTTACAGTGTCTTTGTGTGAGGAAAGGCTATAGTGTCTTTGTGTGAGGAAAGGTTACAGTGTCTTTGTGTGATCTATGGTTACAGTGTCTCTGTGTGATCTATTGTTATAGTTTCTTTGTGTGATCTATGGTTACAGTGTCTCTGTGTGAGGAAAGGTTACAGTGTCTCTGTGTGATCTATTGTTATAGTTTCTTTGTGTGATCTATGGTTACAGTGTCTCTGTGTGAGGAAAGGTGACAGTGTCTTTGTGTGAGGAAAGGTTACAGTGTCTTTGTGTGATCTATGGTTATAGTGTCTTTGTGTGATCTATGGTTACAGTGTCTTTGTGTGATCTATGGTTACAGTGTCTTTGTGTGATCTATGGTTATAGTGTCTTTGTGTGAGAAATGATTACAGTGTCTTTGTGTGAGAAATGGTTACAGTGTCTTTGTGTGAGAAATGGTTACAGTGTCTTTGTGTGAGGAAAGGTTACAGTGTCTTTGTGTGATCTATGGTTACAGTGTCTTTGTGTGATCTATGGTTACAGTGTCTTTGTGTGAGAAATGGTTACAGTGTCTTTGTGTGAGAAATGGTTACAGTGTCTTTGTGAGATATATGGTTATAGTGTCTTTGTGTGATCTATGGTTATAGTGTCTTTGTGTGATCTATGGTTATAGTGTCTTTGTGTGATCTATGGTTATAGTGTCTTTGTGTGAGAAATGGTTACAGTGTCTTTGTGTGAGAAATGGTTACAGTGTCTTTGTGTGATCTATGGTTATAGTGTCTTTGTGTGATCTATGGTTATAGTGTCTTTGTGTGATCTATGGTTATAGTGTCTTTGTGTGAGAAATGGTTACAGTGTCTTTGTGTGAGGAAAGGTTACAGTGTCTTCGTGTGAGAAATGGTTATAGTGTCTTTGTGTGAGGAATGGTTATAGTTTCTTTGTGTGAGAAATGGTTATAGTGTCTTTGTGTGAGGAAAGGTTACAGTGTCTTCGTGTGAGAAATGGTTACAGTGTCTTTGTGTGAGGAATGGTGACAGTGTCTTTGTGTGATCTATGGTTATAGTGTCTTTGTGTGATCTATGGTTATAGTGTCTTTGTGTGAGGAATAGATTACGGTGTCTTTGTGTGAGGAATGGTTATAGTTTCTTTGTGTGAGAAATGGTTATAGTGTCTTTGTGTGAGAAATGGTTACAGTGTCTTTGTGTGAGGAATGGTTATAGTGTCTTTGTGCGAGAAATGGTTACAGTGTCTTTGTGCGAGAAATGGTTACAGTGTCTTTGTGTGAGGAAAGGTTACAGTGTCTTTGTGTGAGGAATGGTTACAGTGTCTTTGTGTGAGGAATGGTTACAGTGTCTTTGTGTGAGGAATGGTTACAGTGTCTTTGTGTGAGGAAAGGTTACAGTGTCTTTGTGTGAGGAATGGTTACAGTGTCTTTGTGCGAGAAATGGTTACAGTGTCTTTGTGTGAGGAAAGGTTACAGTGTCTTTGTGTGAGAAATGGTTGCAGTGTCTTTGAATGATCTATGGTTCTAGTGTCTTTGTGCGAGAAATGGTTACAGTGTCTTTGTGTGAGAAATGGTTGCAGTGTCTTTGTGTGATCTATGGTTCTAGTGTCTTTGTGCGAGAAATGGTTGCAGTGTCTTTGTGTGAGGAATGGTTACAGTGTCTTTGTGTGAGGAAAGGTTACAGTGTCTTTGTGTGAGAAATGGTTATAGTGTCTTTGTGTGAGAAATGGTTACAGTGTCTTTGTGTGATCTATGGTTCTAGTTTCTTTGTGTGAGGAAAGGTTACAGTGTCTTTGTGTGAGGAAAGGTTACAGTGTCTTTGTGTGAGGAAAGGTTACAGTGTCTTTGTGTGAGGAAAGGTTACAGTGTCTTTGTGTGAGGAAAGGTTACAGTGTCTTTGTGTGAGGAAAGGTTACAGTGTCTTTGTGTCAGGAAAGGTTACAGTGTCTTTCTGTTATCTATGGTTACAGTGTCTTTGTGTGATGAAATGTTACAGTGTCTATGTGTGAGGAATGGTTACAGTGTCTTTGTGTGAGAAATGGTTACAGTGTCTTTGTGTGAGAAATGGTTACAGTGTCTTTGTGTGAGAAATGGTTACAGTGTCTTTGTGTGAGGAAAGGTTACATTGTCTTTGTGTGAGGAATGGTTATAGTGTCTTTGTGTGAGGAAAGGTTACAGTGTCTTTGTGTGAGGAATGGTTACAGTGTCTTTGTGTGAGGAAAGGTTACAGTGTCTTTGTGTGAGGAAAGGTTACAGTGTCTTTGTGTGAGGAATGGTTATAGTGTCTTTGTGTGAGGAATGGTTATAGTGTCTTTGTGTGAGGAAAGGTTACATTGTCTTTGTGTGAGGAATGGTTATAGTGTCTTTGTGTGAGGAAAGGTTACAGTGTCTTTGTGTGAGGAATGGTTACAGTGTCTTTGTGTGAGGAAAGGTTACAGTGTCTTTGTGTGAGGAAAGGTTACAGTGTCTTTGTGTGAGGAAAGGTTACAGTGTCTTTGTGTGAGGAAAGGTTACAGTGTCTTTGTGTGAGGAAAGGTTACAGTGTCTTTGTGTGAGGAAAGGCTATAGTGTCTTTGTGTGAGGAAAGGTTACAGTGTCTTTGTGTGAGGAAAGGTTACAGTGTCTTTCTGTTATCTATGGTTACAGTGTCTTTGTGTGATGCATGGCTATATTATCTTTGTGTTAGTAACGATTGTATTGTCTTTGTGTAAGATATGATTAAAGTATTTTTATGTGATATATGGTTACCGTATCTTTGTGTGAGATATATTTTCGGTGTCTTTGTGGTTACGACCCTTTGTCTGAGACTTGGATGCAGTGTGAGATATTTTATGTTATTGTATGTTTTTACAATCGACGTCTTTACATATTGGACATTCTTAAGTCTGCTCAGTCCTCATACGCAGCAGCCATTCCAAGGCGCCTCTACTTATTGCTCGAATGTAAGTTTGTTTGCCGTATCTCCTGTTTGATGTCGAAAGCGGCATAAACTTGTTTTATCACGATGAATTTCCTGATTACGCTGTCAATGTTAGAGAATCAACATTATCCCTTAACCTAGTCCATACAGCATTGACGATATCAGCTTTCTCCGTGCTTCTTCCAGTCTGCATCGGTGCATTTCTTGCCAGCTGGTCAGCTCTTTCATTGCCTTTTACCCCCGCATGCTCAGGTATGTAGACCCAGATACTGCAGGTTAACTGCGACTTCTCAGTGCCTCTACCTGTAGTAGACTACCGGTTGCGATTTTCTGAAGCATGTGTTGTGGAGTCTGAAACGATTACCGCGTGTGCGGTCGCTTGTACTGCTACCTGTGCCAGTGCTCTGGAAGCAGTAGGTGTCCACCTGTTCATTCTTGACCTAGCTGTCAGGTATAATATCGTCTTTGATTGTTTTCCCCATCCTGTGTGCTGTGTATGCTTGTAGTGGTCTTGACCCACTGTTCATGAACCCATATGTGAGAGATACAGTTACAGTGTCTTTAAATGAGACAGCTACAGTGTCTTCGAATGAGACAGTTACAGTATGGTTGTGTGAGGTATGATTAGGCAGTATCCGACTCATTTGTCCTATGATTGTACTAGTCCCACCATAACCCTGAATGCTGATTCGATTGCTTGTCTAGTCGTCCGTGCGACTGTTTGCATGCCCCGCAAACTTTGCTGTGCAACAATTGTTTCTCAAGTGTATTTCCTACGCTACAGATGCACGTTTTATGTAGCAATCTTCACCTCACAGACAACTGTTTATTGATGAGTGTAACAGTCTTTACCTCACTGACAACTGTTTATTGATGAGTGTAACAGTCTTTACCTCACTGACAACTGATTATTGATGAGTGTAACAGTCTTTACCTCACTGACAACTGTTTATTGATGAGTGTAACAATCTTCACCTCACTGACAACTGTTTATTGATGAGTGTAACAATCTTCACCTCACTGACAACTGTTTATTGATGAGTGTAACAGTCTTTACCTCACTGACAACTGTTTATTGATGAGTGTAGCAATCTTCACCTCACAGACAACTGTTTATTGATGAGTGTAACAGTCTTTACCTCACTGACAACTGTTTATTGATGAGTGTAACAGTCTTTACCTCACTGACAACTGTTTATTGATGAGTGTAGCAATCTTTACCTCACTGACAACTGTTTATTGATGAGTGTAGCAATCTTTACCTCACTGACAACTGTTTATTGATGAGTGTAGCAGTCTTTACCTCACTGACAACTGTTTATTGATGAGTGTAGCCATCTTTACTTCACTGACAACTGTTTATTGATGAGTGTAGCAATCTTTACCTCACTGACAACTGTTTATTGATGAGTGTAGCAGTCTTTACCTCACTGACAACTGTTTATTGATGAGATTAGCAGTCTTTACCTCACTGACAACTGTTTATTGATGAGTGTAGCAGTCTTTACCTCACTGACAACTGTTTATTGATGAGTGTAACAATCTTTACCTCACTGACAACTGTTTATTGATGAGTGTAGCAGTCTTTACCTCACTGACAACTGTTTATTGATGAGTGTAGCAATCTTCACCTCACTGACAACTGTTTATTGATGAGTGTAACAGTATTTACCTCACTGACAACTGTTTCTTGATGAGTGTAGCAGACTTCACCTCACTGACAACTGTTTATTGATGAGTGTAGCAGTCTTCACCTCACTGATAACTGTTTATTGGTGAGTGTAACAATCTTTACCTCACTGACAAATGTTTATTGATGAGTGTAACAGTCTTTACCTCACTGACAACTGTTTATTGATGAGTGTAGCAGTCTTTACCTCACTGACAACTGTTTATTGATGAGTGTAGCAGTCTTTACCTCACTGACAATTGTTTATTGATGAGTGTAGCAGTCTTTACCTCACTGACAACTGTTTATTGATGAGTGTAGCAGTCTTTACCTCACTGACAACTGTTTATTGATGAGTGCAGTAGTCTTCACCTCACTGACAACTGTTTATTGATGAGTGTAGCAATCTTCACCTCACTGAAAACTGTTAATTGATGAGTGTAGCAGTTTTCACCTCACTGACAACTGTTTATTGATGAGTGTAGCAGTCTTCACCTCACTGACAGCTGTTTATTGATGAGTGTAGCAGTCTTCACCTCAGTGACAGCTGTTTATTGATGAGTGTAGCAGTCTTTACCTCAATGACAACTGTTTATTGATGAGTGTAGCAGTCTTTACCTCACTGACAACTGTTTATTGATGAGTGTAGCAGTCTTCACTGTCTGTTCGGTTCTTGTGGTTGGTCAAGTAAACAACACTAGACTCGAAGTCAAACTCAGTGCCACTTCTACCCTTTCTATATCGTGGACACGAGGTTTGTTTCACAGAAAAGCCTTGCTTGTTCTGATTGTCAGCACACTGGCTCCTCATTAGTAACTCACTGCTGCACACAAACACACACACAAACACACACACTCACACGTATACACACACACACACTCACACGCACACACACACACACACGCACACACACACACACACGCACACACACACACGCAAACACACTCACACACGCACACACACGCACACACACACACGCAAACACACTCACGCACACACACACACACTCACGCACGCACACACACACACACACACACACGCACACGCACACACACTCACACACCCACACACGTACACAACTGGCTGTTCTACAGACGTCACAATTTGATCATACATGTTTATGGAATGGACGATATTGTCCGCGTGCTCGTAAATCTGCCTGATTAACTCAGCCATGCTGTTTCCCCTCCACACATGGATGACGGGAATGGCCAATTCGTGTTAGATCGTGTGTATATTGTATCTGCCTCTTCACCTGGAACAAAAGTATTGCTAAACATACGGCTAGATCGTTCATAATGGCTATCGATTACCTGCCACAGAGATCTATATCACTGAACACTCAAACAGTAATGAACTCAGCTAATGTAAGAGCTGGACGACTTCAATACGCTGTCCAAATGTATTCGTTGCAAGCATTATACCCCGATACACGCTTGTATTGTCTGGATGTCGGTATATGTTGTCTTGTGTAGTTAATTGACGTTGATAGATTGTAAGTTGCCACTGAATCTCTCTGTCTAGTGCACAAGTAGGCTTGCTCTTTTGACCAGGCTGTCTTTTATATCAGTAGCAGATTAATACTAGAAAATGAAACTAACTGAGATAGATAGTATGAGATAATACATATGTGACGAAACACCTGGCATCAGATAGAGGGTTTGAGAAAAGAAATTTAAGGCTTGGCAAAAGTTTATTTGCCAGATTGGGTTGGGGATGGGGGAAAGGGGGGGGGGGGGGGGTAATCTACCTGTCTTATAGGTAGGTGGACTGACAGCAGATAGGCTGATGGATAAGCTTAGGTGGGTGTTGGCTTAGGTTGGTGTAGGCTTAGGTGGGTGTAGGCTTAGGTAGGTGTAGGCTTAGGTAGGTGTAGGCCTAGATAGGTGTAGGCTTAGGTGGGTGTAGTCTTAGGTGGGTGTAGGCTTAGGTGGGTGTAGGCTTAAGTAGGTGTAGGCTTAGGTAAGTGTTGGCTTAGAGAGGTGTAGGCTTAGGTAGGTGTAGGCTTAGGTAGGTGTAGGCTTAGGT
Organism: Candidula unifasciata; assembly: GCA_905116865.2. NCBI lineage: Eukaryota > Metazoa > Mollusca > Gastropoda > Stylommatophora > Geomitridae > Candidula > Candidula unifasciata. The sequence continues at coordinate 511,953 of CAJHNH020000835.1, read as the reverse complement.
AGGTGTAGGCTTAGGTGGGTGTAGGCTTAGGTGGATGTAGGCTTAGGTGGGTGTAGGCTTAGGTATTTGTAGGCTTAGGTGGGTGTAGACTTAGGTGGGTGTAGGATTAGGTGGATGTAGGCTTAGGTTGATGTTGGCTTAGGTAGGTGTAGGCTTAGGTAGGTGTAGGCTTAGGTAGATATTGGCTTAGGTAGGTGTAGGCCTAGGTAGGTGTAGGCTTAGGTAGGTGTAGGCCTAGGTAGGTGTAGGTCTAGGTAGGTGTAGGCTTAGTTAGGTGTAGGCCTAGGTAGGTGTAGGCCTAGGTAGGTGTAGGCTTAGGTAGGTGTTGGCTTAGGTAGGTGTAGGTGTAGGCCTAGGTAGGTCTAGGCTTAGGTAGGTCTAGGCTTACGTGGTTGTTAGTTTAGGCAGGTGTAGGCTTAGGTGGGTGTTGGTTTAGGTAGGTGTAGGCTTACGTGGTTGTTAGTTTAGGTAGGTGTAGGCTTAGGTAGGTGTAGGCTTTGGTAGGTGTTGGTTTAGTTGGGTGTTGGCTTAGGTAGGTGTAGGCTTAGGTGGGTGTAGGCTTAGGGAGGTGTAGGCTTAGGTAGGTGTAGGCTTAGGTAGGTGTTGGCTTAGGTAGGTGTAGGCTTAGGTGGGTGTAGGCTTAGGTAGGTGTTGGCTTAGTTAGGTGTAGGCTTAGGTAGGTGTAGGCTTAGGTAGGTGTAGGCTTAGGTAGGTGTAGGCTTAGGTAGGTGTTCGCTTAGGTAGGTGTAGGCTTAGGTAGGTGTAGGCTTAGGTGGGTGTAGGCTTTTGTAGGTTTAGGCTTACGTGGTTGTTAGTTTAATCAGGTGTAGGTTTAGGTAGGTGTATGCTTACGTGGTTGTTAGTTTAGGTAAGTGTGGGCTTAGGTGGGTGTTAGTATAGGTAGGTGAAGGCTTAAGTGGGTGTAGGCTTAGGTAGGTGTAGGCTTAGGTGGGTGTTGGCTTTGGTAGGTTTAGGCTTACGTGGTTGTTAGTTTAATCAGGTGTAGGTTTAGGTAGGTGTATGCTTACGTGGTTGTTAGTTTAGGTAAGTGTGGATTTAGGTGGGTGTTGGTATAGGTAGGTGTAGGCTTAAGTAGGTGTAGGCTTAGGTGGGTGTAGGCTTAGGTAGGTGTAGGCTTAGGTAGGTGTAGGCTTACGTGGTTGTTAGTTTAGGTATGTGTAGGCTTAGGTAGGTGTAGGCTTAGGTAGGTGTTGGCTTAGAGAGGTGTAGGCTTAGGTAGGTTTACGCTTAGGTTGGTGTAGGCTTAGGTAGGTGTAGGCTTAGGTGCTTGTCGGCTTAGGTGGGTGTTGGCTTAGGCAGGTGTAGGCTTAGGTGATTGTAGGCTTAGGTGGGTGTAGGCTTAGGTGGGTGTTGATTTATTTAGGTGTAGGCTTAGGTGGGTGTTGGTTTATTTAGGTGTAGGCTTATTTGGGTGTTGGTTTATTTAGGTGTAGGCTTAGGTGGGTGTTGGTTTTTTTAGGTGTAGGCTTAGGTAGGTGTAGGCTTAGTTAAGTGTAGGCTTAGGTAGGTGTTGGCTCAGGTAGGTGTAGGCTTAGGTAGGTGTAGGCTTAGGTAGGTGTAAGCTTGGGTAGATGTAGGCTTAGGTAGGTGTAGGCTTAGGTAGGTGTTGGCTTAGGTAGGTGTAGGCTTAGGTAGGTGTAAGCTTAGGTAGGTGTAGGCTTAGGCAGGTGTAGGCTTAGGTAGGTGTTGGCACACTATAGCAGTAGATGATAAAGAGAAAAGAGGAAGGAGGAGAAAGAGAGAGAGAGAGAGAGAGAGAGAGAGAGAGAGAGAGAGAGAGAGAGAGAGATGACAACAAAAACATCTACTAGTAACTATATAAAGCATGCTGTAGATTGTGTGAATGTTTTATCTGACGAAATTTTGACATATTCATGGCACTGTTGTGCGGGGGTGTCTGTGGATTACCTACCTCCCCGGGCAGCAGCTAGAAATGCCCTGTGCCAGTTCTACAGGAAATATGGGTTGTGTTTCTGCCTTCCCCTTTAACACGCAGCTAAGGTGGGGCTCACAGTGTGCTCATTCCCCGCCACCAGATTGCCTGCAGGTTTCGCTGAGCTCTCCGTTTCTCTAAGCATGGCCTAAGCATGAGTTGTTGGGGCAACTGGATCGTCATGTCCTGAGTCCCCGTGCCTTCACGATAGTTTCCGGTATTCAGGGGAGTTAGCATACTTGTTACCACTCCTAAGACTGTTCAGCACCCCTCCGGTTTATTGATGAGTGTAGCAGTCTTTACCTCACTGACAACTGTTTGTTTATGAGTGTAGCAGTCTTCACCTCACTGACAACTGTTTATTGATGAGTGTAGCAGTCTTTATATCACTGACAACTGTTTATTGATGAGTGTAACAGTCTTTACCTCACTGACAACTGTTTATTGATGAGTGTAGCAGTCTTCACTGTCTGTTCGGTTCTTGTGGTTGATCAAGTAAACAACACTAGACTCGAAGTCAAACTCAGTGCCACTTCTACCCTTTCTATATCGTGGACACGAGGTTTGTTTCACAGAAAAGCCTTGCTTTTTCTGATTGTCAGCACACTGGCTCCTCATTAGTAACTGCTGCACACAAACACACACACAAACACACACACTCACACGCATACACACACACACACACACTCACAAGCACACACACGCACACACACACACACACACGCGCACACACACGCAAACACACACACACACGCACACACACACACACGCACTCACTCACTCACGCACACACACACACACACACACACACACACGCACACACACACACACACACCCACACACATACACAACTGGCTGTTCTACAGACGTCACAATTTTATCATACATGTTTATGGAATGGACGATATTGTCCGCGTGCCCGTAAATCTGCCTGATTAACTCAGCCGTGCTGTTTCCCCTCCACACATGGATGACGGGAATGGCCAATTCGTGTTAGATCGTGTGTATATTGTATCTGCCTCTTCACCTGGAACAAAAGTATTGCTAAACATACGGCCAGATCGTTCATAATGGGTATCGATTACCTGCCACAGAGATCGATATCACTGTACACTCAAACAGTAATGAACACAGCTAATGTAAGAGCTGGACGACTTAAATACGCTGTCTAAATGTATTCGTTGCCAGCATTATAGCCCGATACACGCTTGTATTGTCTGAATGTCAGTAAAAGTTGTCTTGTGTAGTTAATTGACGTTGATAGATTGTAAGTTGCCACTGAATCTCTCTGTCTAGTGCACAAGTAGGCTTGCTCTTTTGACCAGGCTGTCTTTTATATCAGTAGCAGATTAATACTAGAAAATGAAACTAACTGAGATAGATAGTATGAGATAATACAAATGTGACGAAACACCTGGCATCAGATAGAGGGTTTGAGAAAAGAAATTTAAGGCTTGGCAAAAGTTTATTTGCCAGATTGGGTTGGGGATGGGGCGGGGGGGGGGGGGGGGGTTATCTACCTGTCTTATAGGTAGGTGGACTGACAGCAGATAGGCTGATGGATAAGCTTAGGTGGGTGTTGGCTTAGGTGGGTGTAGGCTTAGGTGGGTGTAGGCTTAGGTAGGTGTAGGCATAGGTAGGTGTAGGATTAGGTGGGTGTAGGCTTAGGTAGGTGTAGGCTTAGGTGGGTGTAGGCTTAGGTGGGTGTAGGCTTAGGTAGGTGTAGGCTTAGGTGGGTGTAGGCCTAGGTAGGTGTAGACCTAAGTAGGTGTAGGCCTAGGTATGTGTAGGCCTAGGTAGGTGTAGGCTTAGGTAGGTGTGGGCTTAGGTAGGTGTAGGCTTAGGTAGGTGCAGGCTTAGGTAGGTGTAGGCTTAGGTAGGTATAGGCTTAGGTAGGTGTAGGCTTAGGTGGGTGTAGGCTTAGGTGGGTGTAGGCTTAGGTAGGTGTAGACTTAGGTAGGTGTAGACTTAGATAGGTGTAGGCTTAGGTAGGTGTAGGCTTAGGTTGGTGTTGGCTTAGGTTGGTGTTGGCTTAGGTAGGTGTAGGCTTAGGTAGGTGTAGTCTTAGGTTGGTGTAGGCTTAGGTAGGTGCAGGCCTAGGTAGGTGTAGGCTTAGGTAGGTGTAGACTTAGGTAGGTGTAGACTTAGGTAGGTGTAGGCTTAGGTAGGTGTAGGCCTAGGTAGGTGTAGGCTTAGGTAGGTGTTGGCTTAGGTAGGTGTAGGTGTAGGCCTAGGTAGGTGTAGGCTTAGGTAGGTGTAGGCTTACGTGTTTTTTAGTTTAGGCAGGTGTAGGCTTAGGTGGGTGTTGGTTTAGGTAGGTGTAGGCTAACGTGGTTGTTAGTTTAGGTAAGTGTGAGCTTAGGTGGGAGTAGGCTTAGGTAGGTGTAGGCCTAGGTAGGTGTAGGCTTACGTGGTTGTTAGTTGAGGTAGGGGTAGGCTTAGGTAGGTGTAGGCTTAGGTAGGTGTAGGCTTAGGTAGGTGTAAGCTTAGGTAGGTGTAGGCTTAGGTAGGTGTAGGCTTAGGTGGGTGTTGGCTAAGGTAGGTGTAGGCTTAGGTGGGTGTAGGCTTAGATAGGTGTAGGCTTACGTGGTTGTTAGTTTAATCAGGTGTAGGCTTAGGTGGGTGTTGGCTTAGGTAGGTGTAGGCTTAGGTGGGTGTTGGTTTAGGTAGGTGTAGGCTTACGTGGTTGTTAGTTTAGGCAGGTGTAGGCTTAGGTGGGTGTTGGTTTAGGTAGGTGTAGGCTTAGGTAGGTGTAGGCTTAGGTGGGTGTAGGCTTAGGTAGGTGTAGGCTTAGGTAGGTGTAGGCTTAGGTAGGTGTAGGCTTAGGTAGGTGTTGACTTAGGTAGGTGTAGGCTTAGGTAGGTGTAGGCTTAGGTGGGTGTTCGCTTAGGTAGGTGTAGGCTTAGGTGGGTGAAGGCTTAGGTAGGTGTAGGCTTACGTGGTTGTTAGTTTAATCAGGTGTAGGCTTACGTGGTTGTTAGTTTAGGTAAGTGTGGGCTTAGGTGGGTGTTAGTATAGGTAGGTGTAGGCTTAGGTAGGTGTTGGCTTAGGTGGGTGTAGGCTTAGGTAGGTGTAGGCTAAGGTAGGTGTAGGCTTAGGTAGGTGTAGGCTTAGGTAGGTGTAGGCTTAGATGGGTGTAGGCTTAGGTAGGTGTTGGCTTAGGTAGGTGTAGGCTTAGGTAGGTGTAGGCTTAGGTAGGTGTAAGCTTAGGTAGGTGTTGGCTTAGGTAGGTGTAGGCTTAGGTAGGTGTAGGCTTAGGTGGGTGTTGGCTTAGGTAGGTGTAGGCTTAGGTGGGTGTAGGCTTAGGTAGGTGTAGGCTTACGTGGTTGTTAGTTTAATCAGGTGTAGGCTTACGTGGTTGTTAGTTTAGGTAAGTGTGGGCTTAGGTGGGTGTTGGTATAGGTATGTGTAGTCTTAGGTAGGTGTTGGCGTAGAGAGGTGTAGGCTTAGGTAGGTGTAGGCTTAGGTAGGTGTAGGCCTAGGTAGGTGTAGGCTTAGGTGGGTGTAGGCTTAGGTAGGTGTCGGCTTAGTTAGGTGTAGGCTTAGGTAGGTGTAGGCTTAGGTGGGTGTAGGCTTAGGTGGATGTAGGCTTAGGTGGGTGTAGGTTTAGGTATTTATAGGCTTAGGTGGGTGTAGACCTAGGTGGGTGTAGGATTAGGTGGATGTAGGCTTAGGTATTTGTAGGCTTAGGTGGGTGTAGACCTAGGTGGGTGTATGATTAGGTAGATGTAGGCTTAGGTAGGTGTAGGCTTAGGTAGGTGTAGGCTTAGGTGGGTGTAGGCTTAGGTAGGTGTAGCCTTAGGTGGGTGTAGGCTTAGGTGGGTGTTGGCTTAGTCAGGTGTAGGCATAGGTGGGTGTAGGCTTAGGTGGGTGTTGGTTTATTTAGGTGTAGGCTTAGGTGGGTGTTGGTTTATTTAGGTGTAGGCTTAGGTAGGTGTAGGCTTAGGTAGATGTAGGCTCAGGTAAGTGCAGGCTTAGGTAGGTGTTGGCTTAGGTAGATGTAGGCTTAGGTAGGTGTAAGCTTAGGTAGGTGTAGGCTTAGGTAGGTGTAGCCTTAGGTAGGTGTTGGCTTAGGTAGGTGTAGCCTTAGGTAGGTGTTGGCTTAGGTATGTGTTGGCTTAGGTAGGTGTAGGCTTAGGTAGGTGTAGGCTTAGGTAGGTGTTGGCACACTATAGCAGTAGATGATAAAGAGAAAAGAAGGAGGAGGAGAAAGAGAGAGAGAGAGAGAGAGAGAGAGAGAGAGAGATGACAACAAAAACATCTACTAGTAACTATATAAAGCATGCGGTAGATTGTGTGAATGTTTTATCTGACGGAATTTTGACATATTCATGGCACTGTGGTGCGGGGGTGTCTGTGGATTACCTACCTCCCCGGGCAGCAGCTAGAAATGCCCTGTACCAGTTCTAACGGAAATATGGGTTGTGTTTCTGCCTTCCCCTTTAACACGTAGCTAAGGTGCGGCTCACAGTGTGCTCATTCCGCGCCACCAGATTGCCTGCAGGTTTCGCTGAGCTCTTCATGGCTCTAAGCATGGCCTAAGCATGAGTAGTTGGGGCAAGTGGATCGTCACGTCCTGAGTCCCTGTGCCTTCACGAAGGTTTCCGGTATTCAGGGGGTTTAGCATACTTGTTTCATTTCCTAAGACTGTTCAGCACCCCTCCAGCCCCTTCCCTTCCACAGGAGGCAGTATGGTGTGGTGCACCGGGTTTATTATCGAGGTTTGCTCCTCTAGATCCATTGTGTTTTGCCTGGGGATTTGCACCCCCAGTTACCAGGACTACCTCGGGGAGGCTGTGACTCTTCGCCACGCACAATGGTCTTGAGGTATGAGAGGTTTTGCTAGGTCAAGAGTCTGACACCGCAATGGACTCTCCTTTCGTGAACAGATATTCACTAGGCCTAGTGTGAAGTAAGGGGGGGGGGGGGGACCCCACTACCCACAACACCAACACTTCTTACCCCCTGCCTCTCAGGCTAAGTTCCGTTTTATCTGACATGTTCATATTGAAACCAACATCAAACATACGTTTCTGAGACTGAGAATGTGTTGGTGACGGGCGAGCCAACAATGCCTCAAAACTATCGCATGTGGCTATTTCTACGACTGTCGTCATTAGGCATTTACTTTTTCTAACAACATGGATCTGCAATATAAACGGGGCCTTTATGATATTTACTGATGTATTGATACAGACTCTGGGGTAACCATCATCTGCTGCGCGAGCAAAGTGTTTGACACACCGAACATTGGGCCGGTGAGGATGTGACCTGGTTGAACTCTGGGTGGTTCCTTCTGCTCGGTTACTGTTCTGGCTATCTACTACACTCGCCGTTTGAGGGTGCCTTGTCTGGAAGACGGCTGGATTATCCAGGCAATCATGGCATAGCTTCACACAAGTCTGGTCGCCAATTGAGCAGACTCCGTCGGCAGGTGAAAGTAAGACATGAAGATGAAAGGAACGTCATTGCATTAAGACTAACAGTGGCACACTTGTTGTTGTAGTTGTTGTTGTTGTTGTTGTTGTTGTTGTTGTTGTTGTTGTTCTTCTTCTTCTTCTTCTTCTTCTTCTTATTTTTCTTCTTCTTGGCTGGCTACTGTCTGTCAGTCACTGGATGCAGGGTCAAAATGAGATGGGATGTAGCTGTGTCTCGGCTTGATGGTCCCAACGGTCATCGCTCTGGCAGCTGTTTACGGCCTCTGTGTTGACATCAGTGGGGAATATGTCAACAGTGTAGGGACGCCTACATTTTACGACTCTGTGGAATCTGTGGAACCTGGGTCGTCGTTGCATGTGTCTCGGGTAGCGGAGACTTCATCAACAGCATCTTGCCCTGGTCGCCGTTTGTTGTACCTTCTGTACATACACTGCGAGATCGGAGGTGGCTCTGCTACATTAAGGATGCCAGCATTGTCCCATTCTGTGAAATCGTAGTCCTAACTAACATGACTGTTTTTATCATGATGCTGGCTTGTGAATATCACTGGATCGGCCTGGAGAAGATCTTCCTCAATAAGAAGCTGAAGACACAGAACAGTTAGACAGGGAAATGCAATGTTGCTTTTAACTCCTTGTGCCTTCTTCTGCTGATCTTTTGTCCATGTTAGAACATACACCCCCAGTCTACTCATGCGGGGTTGTTCAGTTAACTGTCGTCACCTGCAGGTCCGACCACTCTGCCCCAATATTATTATTAATCTCTTTAATTATTTCCTTTTTCTCTTCACTGATAACTCACTTCACTTGGGGGCGCTATAACCCTTTTCCCCGGGTAGATGGAACACGTTAGCTTTGGACAGCAGTCCATCTAGGAGACGGCAAACTCCGAATTAAAACCCCCAAGTTCAAGGTGGACCAACGTGCTGAGGAACTGGATGGCCACGGGTGAGCTGGTCGTGAGCGTTGGACGTCTGGAGGGCGTGCGGGGCGGCACCGGGCGTATGAACTCCTACGGGACATCCATTGCCCCTTCCCTAGCAGGCAGGCAATACTAGAGTGACCGGTCATTTCGTGCAGTACTCTATTTTTTTCGTATGAATTTTACAAATATACATAGGAATCGTCGCCGGAGCTACAGGGCACGTGCTCTGAGCTTGACACATTATTCAGCAGTTAGTGAAGAGGGAGTGAGGAGAAGACGACGAGGGAGTGGGGAAAGAAGAAGGCATAGAAATAGGAGGGTGGGTGCTAGGAGAACAAGGCGAAAAGCGGAGAGATTGAGCTTAAATCATGTAAGAGTAGGATACTGGAACTGTCGGAGTGCAAGGACAAGGAGAAAGGGGAGGCTTTTCTCCATAGGTTTATAGCTCAGACAGATCATAATGATGTAGACGTCAGGGATGCAGTTAGAAAGGAGTTAGCTGGCACCTTGAAGAATATGCATTATGAAGACATGATCCAAGTGGAAGATATCAAACAAATTTTGAAGAAAGCAAAAGACACTGCACCAGGGCCTGATGGAGTTAGGTATGGTCACATGAAGGCTTTGAACGATGTAGACCTGGCAGAGATGGCCGAATGTTTTAACCAGAGTATTAGGACAGCATCAGTACCGCAGGACTGGGTGCACTGCTATCTAATCCCACTATCAAAACCTTTTAAGGATCATTCTAAGCTCAGTGGCTTTAGAATCATCACCTTACAAAACACATTTGGGAAGGTCTTAGAGAAGATAGGTGCTGTAAAGCTGCAAGAATTTTTGGAAAGGGGGAAGCTTCTCCCAAGAGGTCTGGGAAGTTACAGGCCAGGAAAGGACACTTGGGCAAATGCGGCCACTTTTGCTTTTGACGTCTATGAAGGGTTCTGTCGCGCGCCCACGTGGGTAAATACACTGATATACTGAGGGTGTGGGTTAGAACCTTAACAATGCCCACCCACGTGAGAAACTGGACTATTATCTAAGCTATGTTGATCCTAGACAGTCCTGGATAGCCAAGAAAACAGCGAGTGGCTCGTTCCATGAAATGAAAGTTGCTGTACTTGTATCCACAGGAGTAGGAGAAGGGATAGATAGATATCAGGATACACCCACTGTGATATTATCTCGATACACAGTTAACCCCTGCGACTATTCTCCTCTCCTGGCATTACTTAAAAGCCCCCATCAAGTGATTTAAATATTTGTTAGCTGAAGTAAACTAATATGCACAAAGACACTTGAACCTAAGTACACAATTTACTCAACTAGGTTTTAACATCAACCATGATTTTTTTGAATAAATCGAAATTAAAATGAACTTGTTTAGGTTAGTAGAGTTGGAATGATGTGAATGATGAAATCATAAAGGTATTGGAAAGTAACAACCTTTGGACAGTTCTCGGCTTGAGACCCTGCCTATCTTTTCCAGTTTGTCGTCCTCACTGCTTTCTGCAGGTCGTTACACTCGACGGTCGGCAAATAATGGATGCCTACTAGTCCCTGCCCAATGTGGGAACTGGAGAATGAAGAAACAAGCACATATTTGTAGTATCTGCTCTAGATGTACACTAAGCATGTATATTATACTAACATCAAGCATGTTTATTTAAATAAAACATTTCATCTCTCCCTCATGCTCACATTCACTCCTGTCCAATTTGGAAGGGCTTATTTCTCACATTCCAACTGTTACATCTTCTGCCTTCCTCTACACGTCCTGTAATGATAGTCAAGTCTTCTACGTCAGGTGCCATCTCTCGTACAGACTCAAAATGACAATCAGTCAGACAGAACCAGTTCTGGAATCTATGCTTGGAACAATTGACGCGCCCAGAATGCTAACAATAGTTCTGGGGCGAATCAAATAACAAATCTCGTGGATTTACTCTCCGGGATCAATCTCCGCATTAGCCTCCCGAGAGTTAAACACATTTCAGTGTGTTAGCTGTATGTAATACAGATTCACATTAACCACACGTGAAAAGATTGCCAAAGTTATCTTCACGCTTGTGATTTCAAAAACATGATAGTTCATTAAATTTCAATGGCAACAACAACATTTAGGTTTTACAACATTGAAACACATGTGCACGAAAAACATTCATGACACTATCAAATAGGATATAAAGCAATGTGACAGTGCCCTACGAGAATGAAGAAATGTCCGCCTAGGAGTACTACAAAGTGATGAAGACACACACTTGAGTAAAGAGACAGTTAGATCTCTATCATAAAATATAGATTTGAACCTTATTTCGATCTTACCTGGAAAAATGAAACCACGATGCCAAAAGTTCTGTCTCAAGCTTAGGTTAAGCCCAACAGATGGCATGTGCTAGACAGGATCTCATTTACCAGACCTAGAGTTCACCCCTTTATAACTTTTATCAAGCTCCTCCTACATTACGCCTAAAATCATTCTCATTCAAGGATGTCACAGCTCCTCCCCTGTGGGTAAGTTTATTCGCTGTCAGTCAGGGCTGTACAACACTTGTTTAAATTCCCACGCTAGGATCTCCTGGTTCAATTAAGCTGGTCAAAGCTAATAGGCCAAGTCACACCTCCAGTCTACTTCACCAGCCATCACAATAAAATCAGACGGTGTCAATTCTTCTGTTAACACTTTCTGCTCACCATGTCAATAGTGACGATCTGACCGGCACTCCAGTTTAGGTAACCTCAGGGGGAGATAATGGCAATTAGCCCTTGTTATCTGTTCCTGAAGATCTGGCAGGGGGAATAACTATCTGACACCAACAAATGGTGTGCAAATCTCCAGTCAGTAAGTCTGCTTGGTCAGTCTTATCTCTGTACCTTAACACTTAACATCTGGGAAAAAGTTTTAGTGTTTGATATGACCAACGCTCCAGGAGAATTAAAGGTTTGATGTGGTCGTCTTACTTAGATTAAGGATGTATCCAAATCCCTATTTTCCTGTATACTTTCAAAATACAAAGAAATAAAATTAGGTTGAGGAAAGACATTCTGGAGTCACCGAGCGTATTGTCACAGGTTCCAGAACAGACAGGAAACTACGGCGGTAGGACTAGATCTCAAGGATGCTTATAACAGAGTGAGACACGACATCCTAATGACTGCACTGAGGGAGAAGAAGGTCAATCCATGGCTGGAGAATTGGGTTGCATCTGTTCTGTATTCACGTCGGGTTGCTCTCCGACTGGGCTCATGGACCTCTGAACCATGCACTTTGACCCCAGGACTGCCACAGGGATCCGCCATTTCGCCTGTGCTCTTCAACGTGTATACGAGCAAGATTACAAGCCTAGAAGCACCAGGAGTTGGAAGGATATTGAGCTACAAGCGACAGTAGACAAAGTGACTGAGTGGTGTACAGAAATGAAGGCTGTCGTCCACCCGGAAAAGGCGTCTGTTTTGTGGTGTTCTCTGGACAACAGAATCGTTAAAACTAATGTCTAAGTGTCACGATAGATGGTAGGAACGTCCACAGAGAGAGCAAACTGAAGTATCTGGGAATTACATTCGACAGGAGCCTGTCATTTATGGACCATGTGGAGAGTGTTGTGACGAGATGCCAAAAAGGACTTAGTGCACTTAAGACTATGGCTGCAATTGACATAGAGCAGAGAATGCTTTTCACACTATATCAACACCTGATCCTGTCAGTGGTGGATTATGGCCTGGGACTGCTTACCGTCTCAAAGAGTCAGATGGACAAACTAGAGCGCATACAGAACGCGGCTATGCGGGTCATTCTGGGTTGCACCAGAGACACCCCAGTGGTGTGTATGCGATACATCCTTTGTTTGCCGACGGTTGCAGGTAGGCACAAGGTGATGCAGGCGAAGTCATATTTCAGGGTAGCTGCAGACACAGACCACCCTCTGCATGAAGCTCTGGGTGCAGTTAAGGGTCAGCGGCTGATAAGAGGGAGGTCATGGATGGCTCAGACAGAAGACACAATCAGACAGGTTTGCATCCTTGAGAACATTAGGCGAGGAAAAGAGTGGGTCAATGTGCCACCTGAACAGTCAGACTTGTGCAGGGTCATAATCACGCTGAGCCGGGGATGCAGAGACTGGCCAGTAGGTGCCACAGAGGTGGAAATTCAGCAGTTAATTCAAGATAATACTCGCTCAGAGGATTTGATCATTTACACAGATGGTTCAGTGTCAAGAGGCAAAAGAAGTGCTTGGGGCTTGTTAGCAAAAGGTAATGGTCGACGTTTGGTGCAGGAGAGCCTAGCATATGATACCACAACATCCAGCTTAAGAATGGAGGTGGAGGCGGTCACTGCAGCTTTCCGCTGGCTAGAGAACATGACACACACACACACACACACTTCGTGATTATAACTGATTCAGAAAGCATGCTAAGGAAGATCAGAACAGGTATGCTTTGTGCAAGGTGGCATGCCTCGCTGCGGAGAACACGGGTGTGGAGTATTGTCTCAATTTTTCACCTGTGCAAGCCGGTGTGTTGGGAAATGAACAGGCGGACAGACTGGCTGGCCCTGCACAACTTGGTGGAATACTGATACATGATAAGGCAGACGTGGTTAGTGCCTTGTGGGAGAGCGTGTACAGTTCGGAGGAGAATATGGATCTGGTGAGATTGATGCAGCGGGGAGTGACGAGAGGTTCTGGCAGATGCTCGAGGCTCAGAGGAAAGGCAAGAAGGACGTTTAATCAGAATGCTACTGGCACCATTAGTATCGGAACTCTTCGCTGGCTGCTGAAGATGGGGACGGAGCGCTTATGGGAATGCCCCGAGTGCTGTGATGTCGGTTCATTAATCAAATCAAATCTTCTTCTTCTTCTTCTCATTATTCTTCTTCTTCTTCTTCTTCTTCTTCTTCTTCTTCTTCTTCTTCTTCTTCTTCTTCTTCTTCTTCTTCTTCTTCTTCTTCTTCTTCTTTTTCTTCTTCTTCTTCTTATCTTCTTCTTCTTCTTCTTCTTCTTCTTCTTCTTCTTCTTCTCTTTCTTCTTCTTCTTCTTTCTTCTTCTTCTTCTTCTTTCTTCTTCTTCTTCTTCTTCTTCTTCTTCTTCTTCTTCTTCTTCTTCTTCTTCTTCTTCTTCTTCTTCTTCTTCTTCTTCTTCTTCTTCTTCTTCTTCTTCTTCTTCTTCTTCTTCTTCTTCTTCTTCTTCTTCTTCTTCTTCTTCTTCTTCTTCTTCTTCTTCTTCTTCTTCATCATCATCTTCTTCCTAACTTTCTCTTTCACAGCTTCGGGTATCGAGGGAGATAAATAAAGGTTCTACTCCCTGCTTTTCTGGTCGTTTCGATCATAGACATATCTTGCTGTTTTAGAGATTCTCTGATCTTTTCTGTTCATCTGGTTTTTTGGTCTACCTTGTGCTCTACGCCCTTCTCTGTGGTACATATCTTGTATAGCATCACTAAGCATTCTCTGCAAATGGGCAAACTATAAACTACTGAACGTACAACAAGATGGCGAAACTACACAACAGTCAATAAATAGAGGAGCATGTTTGCCACGACCTGGAAAGAACATGCAAATACCTGCAACTATCTATCTTGATAATCATAGCTGTAGCCATCTTGACATTGATGTCTGATCCGCTTTTATGACTTTGCTGTACTTGGTGTGTCAGTTCTTGGAGATGATGCTTTGTTCCAGTTAGAGTAGCTGTATCGTCTGCTTATCTTTGTTGCTAACTTGCTATCTACACCCCCCCCCCCCCCCCCATTTTCCAATCACACCCCGCCCCCCCCCCCCCCCCCGCCTCGCCTTCTGTTTTTCTCCCACAATAAAGTATTGTCGAGACTAACATGCGCCATTGTTCTCTAGCTGTGTTTATGTCTATACAAGGTGACCTGATTGTATTGTTGCTGTTTGTTCTCTAGCTGTGTTTATGTCTATACAAGATGACCGGATTGTATTGTTGCTGTTTGTTCTCTAGATGTGTTTATGTCTTTACAAGATGACCGGATTGTATTGTTGCTCCTTGTTCTCTAGTTGTATTTATGTCTATACAAGATGACCGGATTGTACTGTTGCTCCTTGTTCTCTAGATGTGTTTATGTCTTTACAAGATGACCGGATTGTATTGTTGCTTCTTGTTCTCTAGATGTGTTTATGTCTATACAAGATGACCGGATTGTATTGTTGCTCCTTGTTCTTTAGATGTGTTTATGTCTATACAAGATGATCGGATTGTATTGTTGCTGTTTGTTCTCTAGATGCGTTTATGTCTTTACAAGATGACCGGATTGTATTGTTGCTGTTTGTTCTCTAGATGTGTTTATGTCTTTACAAGATGACCGGATTGTATTGTTGCTGTTTGTTCTCTAGATGTGTTTATGTCTTTACAAGATGACCGGGTTGTATTGTTGCTCCTTGTTCTCTAGTTGTGTTTATGTCTATACAAGATGACCGGATTGTATTGTTGATGTTTGTTCTCTAGTTGTGTTTATGTCTATACAAGATGACCGGATTGTATTGTTGCTCCTTGTTCTCTAGATGTGTTTATGTCTATACAAGATGACCGGATTGTATTGTTGCTGTTTGTTCTCTAGTTGTGTTTATGTCTATACAAGATGACCGGATTGTATTGTTGCTCCTTGTTCTCTAGTTGTGTTTATGTCTATACAAGATGACCGGATTGTATTGTTGCTGTTTGTTCTCTAGTTGTGTTTATGTCTATACAAGATGACCGGATTGTATTGTTGCTCCTTGTTCTCTAGTTGTGTTTATGTCTATACAAGATGACCGGATTGTATTCTTGCTGTTTGTTCTCTAGTTGTGTTTATATCTATACAAGATGACCGGATTGTATTGTTGCTCCTTGTTCTCTAGATGTGTTTATGTCTATACAAGATGACCGGATTGTATTGTTGCTGTTTGTTCTCTAGATGTGTTTATGTCTATACAAGATGACCGGATTGTATTGTTGCTCCTTGTTCTCTAGATGTGTTTATGTCTATACAAGATGACCTGATTTTATTGTTGCTGTTTGTTCTCTAGATGTATTTATGTCTATACAAGATGACCGGATTGTATAGTTGCTCCTTGTTCTCTAGATGTGTTTATGTCTATACAAGATGACCTGATTTTATTGTTGCTGTTTGTTCTCTAGATGTATTTATGTCTATACAAGATGACCGGATTGTATAGTTGCTCCTTGTTCTCTATATGTGTTTATGTCTATACAAGATGACCGGATTGTATAGTTGCTCCTTGTTCTCTATATGTGTTTATGTCTATACAAGATGACCTGATTGTATTGTTGCTCCTTGTTCTCTAGTTGTGTTTATGTCTATACAAGATGACCGGATTGTATTGTTGCTCCTTGTTCTCTAGATGTGTTTATGTCTATACAAGATGACCGGATTGTTTTGTTGCTGTTTGTTCTCTAGATTTGTTTATGTCTATACAAGATGACCGGATTGTATTGTTGCTCCTTGTTCTCTAGATGTGTTTATGTCTATACAATATGACCGGATTGTATTGTTGCTCCTTGTTCTCTAGTTGTGTTTATGTCTATACAAGATGACCGGATTGTATTGTTGCTCGTTGTTCTCTAGATGCGTTTATGTCTATACAAGATGACCTGATTGTATTGTTGCTCCTTGTTCTCTAGATGTGTTTATGTCTTTACAAGATGACCTGATCGTTGGATCTGCAACGTCCTGTAAAGTATACGCAACTAACTTTAACCGAGTTCACAAAGATTCTTTGGACGAACAAAAGAAAAGATGTGTCAGACCGCAACTCCGTACTGGGCAAGGTTGTTTTCCTGTGAACATGTGAACCTAACTGAAGGACTGGGCAAGGTTGTTTTCCTGTGAACATGTGAACCTAACTGAAGGACTGGGCAAGGTTGTTTTCCTGTGAACATGTGAACCTAACTGAAGGACTGGGCAAGGTTGTTTTCCTGTGAACATGTGAACCTAACTGAAGGACTGGGCAAGGTTGTTTTCCTGTGAACATGTGAACCTAACTGAAGGACTGGGCAAGGTTGTTTTCCTGTGAACATGTGAACCTAACTGAAGGACTGGGCAAGGTTGTTTTCCTGTGAACATGTGAACCTAACTGAAGGACTGGGCAAGGTTGTTTTCCTGTGAACATGTGAACCTAACTGAAGGACTGGGCAAGGTTGTTTTCCTGTGAACATGTGAACCTAACAGAAGCACTGGGGAGCTAGTGGCGCTGGGAGATGTTTATGGCAAGCCGACTGAAGGAAGCCACAACGTAGATCAGGGCTATTCAACTGGCGGCCCGCGGGCTAAATCTGGCCAGCTGAGGCCTAGCAAGTGGCCCGTCGATCGTTGCCAAAATAGCGAAATGTAGTTGTTAAAAAGAAAACAACAATTTAATTAATCAATGTTTCTGTTCATTCTTCAAAATCTAGTCGCGTCGGATTTGTCAATATAGGAAGTGTTTGTCATGAATCTGTAAATTCGAAGATGCAAGGGAACCGGCGTAGGAACAGAAAAAGTAATTAGATCAGGGGAAAGTTCGTTCCCAGTTCGTTCAAATAGCAAAACTCACCGGTTTGAAGCCAAAGGTTATAGGATAGGCTGGAAAGAACCAAGTAACAAGTAGGAAGGCCACCACTGCACTAGACATTCAATGAAGGTGAGATATTTATTGGACAGGAGGCGTACAGAAATATCAGCAGGGTCCTGACAGTTAGAGCTTAGATTACGGAGAATCTCTCCTTAATGGGTGGACATTGGCTGCAGCAAAACATCAGAAACTGGACACTGCAGAATACCTGCTAGTGATCATGTTATCAGATTATAACGTCCAGAAGAACGTCCAGTCACATACCCAGTCACATACACAGTAGATTGCCGGACGGGATTGTACAGTAACAAACTGAATCAGTAACAGTGTTTTAAATTATTTACTTTTAATAATTTTGTTTAATACTTGACGCCATGTCTTGCACTAGTAAGTGGGAATATGAAAATCGTGCATTCAGCAGTGACTGGACTCTGAAATATTTTTTTGTATCATCAACTCTGCCTAATTCGAAATCAGTGTGACGAGCTGGTCTGGACAGCTGTTTCTGTCCTTTTAAAGATTGCTTTGTTTAGATAATATTATTACCAAAGTTCTAAACATTTTCCTATTGCTTTTAATTAGCATAATAACACTGGATTAATTGAGAAATTTCTTACCTCTTTCTTAATGCTTCATTGGAGCAAAATTATAATTAAAGAGTTGAAAGGTAATAAAGGCGAAGAGTAGTGCAAGGGGTAACGAAGAGTGACTTCCCCCTTGGTAGGACTCTCCTCTGCCATTTTCATTCCAGGCACCGTTGGGGGAGTCAAGATTTTGCTCTCCTCAATTTGACACAGTTCAGTTAGTTCTGTTGTCTTGTTGCCTGTGTTTGAATTCCCTACCAGGGGTGAGTTTATAATAATTAGTGTAATTTGAGCTATTGATATTATTCCTCTGAATTAATTTTACCTGCTGAATTATGAAATTTGATGCCCCAAATGGCTTAAAAACTATAATAAATTTCTTTATCCTCACTAACCACGTTTATGATCTAGTATGTACATGTATGCAAACATATGATCTATTTGATGATTTAATTAATGTTTATTTGCTACTAGAAACGTGCATTGGTATTTTTAATTATTATACTTATATTAATTAAGTGATAATTATGTCCTCATGTGAAATCTCGGCCAGTTCTGGTTTCCAGCATGGTGGGACAATTAAAAAGGAATGAAGTGTATATTCATTATACCTAATCCCTTCTAAGTTAAATTTTTACCTCATGGTGATATTAGCTTAATAAATCACTGTCTTGCTTTAATTTAGATTTAGTCCAGATAATTCTGAGACTAGTTTAAGAGCTTGGAAAGTGAATAACACAGTGAGGCTGAATTCAATATTCACACTGTCAGAAAAGAAGAAGAAAGATGTATGGCCCATGCTTGTAATTATTATTGTTGTAGATATATTTCCCTATTACTAGGAATACATTTCAGTTTTACAGCAGGTGGCCTTACAAATGTAATAATTATATTTCACCCCTCACCACTTCTAAACTCTGCTGAATAAGATTAGCGCATGTGTGGATTTAGATTTAAACTGGAGTGAGTGTTGTATATTTTATGTTAATACTGTGACAGATGGAAAGCCCATTGTCATCTATGATTGTATTTTGACATCTATCCCAGCACCCAGTATATTGATGGAAATATGTCAATCCCATTTATTTTCAAACAGTGCAAAGCACCTGTTATGAGTTCCTGGTCTTGGTAAACTCACTCCCTGTTTCTCATTCATTGTGATGTGAACCCATGTGGTTAAAATGAGAATATTGTGAAATATGACTGTGTATGTATGTGTGTGTAAGCATGTTAACCCTTCAAAGGAGTACTAGTGTGCAGACATCAGAACAATTTACACTGAGGAATGTCCTTTCTTTTTGTGTGATGTAAACTCTTGTTCTTGAGAGCTTTCATGAAACTGGTTTCCTAAATATTTCCCCATCAGGATTATGGACCATGTTCTGTATACATTCCCATTCTATACCAGTAGAATGTGAACACCTGTTACTATCCTACTCCATATATATGTGTGTAGTGTAACATTTTAAAGACTGGAGGTATTGTTGTCTCCAGTTAGAACCTTCCTGACTGTTTGTATAAGGACTGTTCTATTGTTCTAGTTCCAGATGGTACTTACAGGTGGGAGCTCCAGATGTAAATCCTAAGCTTAGCTGCAGATACCCGATTGTCTGGACTGGACCGGAAGATTCGGCCTGCCTGATGTGTCACCGAGGTTTAGCCAGAAGCTGACATAAGCTACAGCTAAGTGGGAACATCTGTTGCTTTCCCAATACATAATTTTATATCCACGGCCATTTAGTTATCATTTGAATTTATATTGAATCGAAAATCCTAATAAATGTAGTTTTAATGTTCTTACAGTTTTCTGAAGTTTCATTTTAACTGTAAGTGTGTCAGTGAACAAAAGCTAGTATAACTTTAATACATTTAAATATACAATTAATTACAGTAGGGAATAAGATGTGGGCAAACCCCGAATCCTCTCATTTAACCAGCAAGGCTGGGGTTACTATAAGACTTTATGATGTTTCACTGTTTGTAGTTCCCTCTGTAAAGTGCACATAGTGCATTCGCTAGTTAAGCGAAGTTACCCGCCACAATCAGTATGCTTGACATTTTATTTCTTCAACACTGGACTCGGCAACCTTAACCGATGGAATGATATAAATATTTTAAAAAGCTTCAGAATAATCTTAACAACAGATTTGACGACTTCGATATCCCAAACAATGTAATGTTATTTGTTCGGGATCCTTTTAAAATCCCTCCTGCGTGTCATTTTTCTTCCAATGTTAAGAAGTTATCCTCTGTTGATAAAGGTTCTCTGCAGTTAGAACTTGTGGATATCCAAAGTTCCAGCGCAGTGAATGAAGATTTTCAAGAAAGTGGTACCGCCAAGTTTTAGTGTGTGAGGATTCAACAGGAGCAGTTCACTAATGCTAGAAAACTTGCTGTATTCATACTGACCATGTCTGGCTCAGCTTGCACTTGTGAATCAAGCTTCTCACACGTCAATGTCATCAAGACAAACAGTCAGAGCTCACTAAGCAACGATAGGCTGCAGGATTGCATGAGAATTGCTTTAACTTCTCACCAGCCTAATTTGGCAAAATTCGCTCAAAAACGAAAATACAGTATTTCCCATTAATTACATTTTGCATCAGTATACCTTTCGGTTTCTTCTGCAGAACATAAAACCAACTGTGGACAGTTATTATTATTATTATTATTGCGACAAAGGTAACGTTTATTTATGATCCCAACTACAAGATGGACATATGTGTATTCCAATTAAAGTGATCCCCGTGTGGGTTACGGGGCACCTATTGTGGGGAAACGAGAATAGACTCACTGCCTACCCAAAAGAATGTCGCAAGAGTCGACTGGTAATCTGGTAATCCTAGTTTCAGCTTCATAGCAAACGGGTCACCCCATAGTTGCTCCGCTCCTGTGCCAACGAAAAACACACGTAGCTCACAGTGTCACACCATGCACTCAGCTCAGAAGCTGGGCGACGAAACTATATGCTTCCAGTCCACAAATGGAGCCATCGCCTAGCAGAAGTAAAAAAAAAAAAAAAAAACATTTGCCACGGTTAAAAAAAAAAAAAAGTGGCCGTGCCTAGCGTCCATTTTGACCTGAGTCGACTAATTAGGAACTTCCTTCGAAGTCGGAGTATCTCTGCCTGAGAGCCAAGGAACTTAGTCTGCATGCAAATAAGTTGGACATGTAAAACGGATCTGTACGTAACACTCCGTTTCTGGAACAGGACTAGAGTCCAGAAGTAGATGTACAACCAGAACTTTCCGCTGGAGTTTACAGCCGGTGAATACGAAGAAGAAGAAGAATTAAAAGTGAGTATTAATGAATCATTACAGAAGATTGTAATACACTTTACATTATAAGGGTTTACAACACTGCTTTATTTATATAGGCTACGTCCTAGCGCAATAGTTTTCGAGTGTATTAAACCTACAGATTGAAAATGTCAATTGTAGTGTGGGCTCGGGCAACTGGCCTGCGACGATCTCAATGTTCAACATTTTGGCCCGTGAGCAAACTTTGTTGAATAGCCCTGACGTATATGGTGTCGAGACGAGACAGATGGCGTACAAATAACAGCGTGAGGTGGAGAGAAGGTTCCACAGGCTGCTGAATAGGGAGCACGCACACTTCTGTACATGACAAGCTACTGACTGGGTTTTGATAATGGTGGTGGAGGCGATGATGACGGCGGCGACAACGACTACAACAAGAGAGTGATATTTTTATTTGAGCTAGTAACTGAGGTGATGTCATTAGATCTTGGACTTCCGTGAACTGTCTCTTGATCGAGGCTATTTCCCTTGGCCTACATGACTGACATGACTGACATGACTGACATGACTGACATGACTGAGTTGGGTTGCAGACACGAAGAAATTGTCTGCTTCGATCATATTGATTCATCTTTAGACCTGGTGCATTGGTCGTTGATCTACTTCTTCCTTTCTTGTATCTATGCGAGTAGCCGCAAGTCAACAGTGTTGGGCTGGATCTGACCCAGAACTTGATGTTGTACACAGTTTTGGGCTGTATCTGACCCAGAACTGGATGTTGTACACAGTGTTGAGCTGTATCTGACCCAGAACTTGATGTTGTACACAGTGTTGAGCTGTATCTGACCCAGGACTTGATGGTTTGCACAGTGTTGAGCTGTATCTGACCCAGGACTTGATGTTGTACACAGTGTTGAGCTGTATCTGACCCAGGACTTGATGGTTTGCACAGTGTTGAGCAGTATCTGACCCAGAACGTGATGGTTTGCACAGTGTTGAGCAGTATCTGACTCAGGACTTGATGGTTTGCACAGTGTTGAGCAGTATCTGACCCAGGACTTGATGGTTTGCACAGTGTTGAGCTGTATCTGACCCAGGACTTGATGGTTTGCACAGTGTTGAGCAGTATCTGACCCAGGACTTGATGGTTTGCACAGTGTTGAGCAGTATCTGACTCAGGCTATTACAGACTGACATGACTACCACGAAATGTTCTAGGAATAACAGGTGACCGCTATGATAACTTTCCACATTTCTATATACCCTTGATTTGTCGAAGCGTCGAGAATGGTCATCTTATTCTTCTTCTCCTTCTCTTCCTTTTTCTCCCCTTATCCTCCCTTTCACCTCCCCTTCGCCTCCCTCCTTCTTTTATGTCGTCTTCTTCCTCTCAGTACGGCAGTTTAGTTAGGCGGGAGAACAACTTATTGGCGGTATTATTGAAGTAGAGGAAGAAGGTCACTGGAGACAGCGGACAACATCATAGTTAAGAGTTTAAGAGTGACCAGACGCCTGCAGATGAAGGATCAAGTGTGTATTTATACTTGGCCAACCAGAGCCCCAGAGATGTAACCTTTGTTTTATTTCCCCAAAATTACAGTTTGCAGAACCTCTGAGAGCCATCCAGTGCAGATGAGCTCCGAGTCCACGGTGTTGGATTCCGAACAGATCCAGTCAAATCATGTTTATAAGATGCTCTCAGTTTTCTAAGGAAACCCTTCAGCTTCATGTTCTGTATGGAAGCAGTGGTTGACTACTTGTCCGTGCGCTTGTCATGTGTTGGGATCTGCCAATGGAATCCGGTTTTTCAAACTGATCTAGGCTTGCTAGATTGACCACGTCTGACCATGGACACCAGAAAGTGTGCTCAGAAGTGAAGGAAGCAGATGTGTTGTTATTCATTTCATTACTCATTAAAGTGCCGATTTATGTTTTAACAAATGTGGGTAGCACCGTATGCAAATCAGACACCAAGGACGTAGAGAGGGTTTACTAACTGACTTCAGTATACCTGACAGCGCATTCTGACTAACTCTGTCTGGATGTTAAACTGTTGACAGAATTCATCAACATGTTCCACAGAGCCCTTGACCTAGTTCCCACACACATTGCTAGTGCTGCCATCTAGCCGCTGTTGGTCTCAAAGAGCTGTTTCTCAGCCGGTCTTTATATGTCGACATTGTATCAGTTTCTTGGCAGTCCCTTTCTATTCAGCAGAATATGCAATATATTATTGGGACTGACATGGGGATCGTATTTCTACATTCAGGCAGACACGAACACACATTTTTTATGGTATATCAATGTATAAAGTGCATTATATAGACATCCGCCTTGTAAAGGTTCAGCAAGTATACTGAACTTACGTGCACATACAGTTGCTGTCAGAAACATGTATTCCTCGTTCACATACGTGTATTGATTTATGACTGAACATCTGGAGATTGTGTGTGACAGTTGTATTCATGGCTGTACCGTCTGTGTCGGGCGGCTATACTGTCTGTGTCGGGCGGCTGTACTGTCTGTGTCGGGCGGCTGTACTGTCTGTGTCGGGCGGCTGTACTGTCTGTGTCGGGCGGTTGTACTGTCTGTGTCGAGCAGTTGTACTGTCTGTGTCGGGCGGTTGTACTGTCTGTGTCGGGCAGTTATACGGTGATCGTGTTGTTACAGTTCTCGTCCCCTACAGCTGGCTTGTGTGGTCGTTAGAAGTGCACCATTTATAACTTTGGATGTTGAACAGGTTATCTGGGACTACCCTTTTTGTTTGTCATGAGAATTTAGATGTGGTAAGCTCAGGAAGTGAATCATGGATAGTTGGTAAATAAGTGAAAAAATTTTTGAAAGCTGCGGAGATGTGGTTTTAAAGACGAATGATGAGAATATCCTGGGCAGATAGAAAGAGTAATGAAGACTTCTTGAAAGAAACTGACTCACGAAGAAAACTGATTGCCCCCATCAGAAAGAGACATTCTACATTCTTTGGTCGTAGGAGGAGGGGAAGAAAACTGGAGTTCATCGTGGCAGTAGGAGAGTTGGAGGGGAGGAGAGGCAGAGGAAGACCGAGAGAACAGATGATGGACAGTCTGACATCATGGCATGGAGGTTCATCTGTGTCAAAGTTTACTTCAAGGATGGACATGACTAACAAAGCCACAAGGCTTGGACTTTAAGCAGCTCGGAGAGGAGACACGGTCCGCAGACACGCACGCAATAAAATCGTCCTACGGTGTTTTGAAATCACCAAATTCGACCACCAGTCACATTCTTATGAGATTTATCTAGAGACCTTGATGTTTATGACCCCCGTCAGCTAGCGTTTATGTCATTTAATATCGAACACTTTAACAAAAAGATTATGTCTACATCAAGATTATTTTATTGGTTGGTTGAATGTCATTTGTGCCTCCTCTAGATGTGCTCTGTAACCTGCCAAGTTTTAGCACTCAGTTCACGTCACCAAAAAAAAAAAAAAAAAGCATGGGTATATCGGAGCCTGGTTGATGTACAGACGTTCCACCTGACCCGGTTACAAGTTACTATGCTTACATTTGCTAGAACTTTTCTTCCATTCGCCGAGGTCCCCAAACCAGTTTCTGTCCATTTCAACCTCACCTAGTAGAAGCGTACATATCTAACATTGCCTTTAAATATTGTTCCTATGACCAAACCACTCGTCCTCTTATCGTATCAAACGGTCGCGTTCTCATCTGATAAGTTCTTATTCCCGTTCAGGTACATTCTACGCTAGTCTCCCCTTTTACACGCCGCTACACACTAGCTCGCTTCTTATTGGACGACCTACATACCACCTCAACGCTGATAGGTCAACCTCGAGCCATCCGACACAAGGTCACGGGGATATTCCTCACTAGCGCTGATACCGTGTGTTGTATATTTTACCATGCTTTTAACACTTCTAAAACATTTAGATACTGGGCCTAACGCACAACCCACTTGAGAGTGACAAAACCTTTGCCACAGGCCGTCTCTTTCTCGAAAAAAAAAAAAACGTAAATGCAAGACAACAACAGACTGCGACACCCATAACCTCGACCACGGTAGACTCGTCCAACCAGCTTATCAATGGAGTTGACCTACAAACGTGGTGTTTAAATGGGGAGACCATCGTATAAATAACCTCCCGTTCAATATGCATACGCACACATACACAGTGGTCAGGCGTTCCAGAAACACACGTTTACTCGGTGTCGCGGTCGTTCCCAAGTGGATAGATGCTTTTGTGATGACTAGGAGTTTACCTCTCAACACTTCACCTCCACCAGAGAAACTAGACTTTTATCCGAGCTATGTTGATCTCAGACAAAGTCCTCGATATCCTAGAAAACAGCCATGTTTGGCTAGTCATGTAAGTACACAACAGCTGCAATCGGTACCCACAGGGGTAGGAGAAGGGGTAGATAGATATCAAGATGAAACCAATGAGATCTCAAGATACACAGTTAACCCCTCCGACTTTCTCCTCTCCTGGTATAGAATTATTAATGAGCAACCACCAAATGTAATTTTATCTATCAGTTTAGTTAAACAGGTAAGACTGAATACACTTGGAATTTAACAAACGATGTAGTATAAAACTTGACATACAGCTTTATTTACTAACAATCAGTTATATGACATTCGCCAGTTTGTTGTGTTTACACAAACAGTGACTGGCTAATTGTATGATAGTGATGAGATGCTTCGGCTAGAAAACAGCACCTGGGATTAGAGTGGTGTGATGATGGTGATAGGTTAACGAAAAAGATGTTAACGTAACTTATAAAACCTCTGACAGCCGTGAGGCACTGTCAAGCTTGTCCACCTCTTCTAGCTTCTTCCCTGCCTGTTCTCCGCCTGTTTCAGCTTATTCTCCGCCTGTTCCAGCTTGCCGATCTCCAATAACTTAGGTTCGTGCATGTGACTATCTATCAGACGTCTTCAACCCGACAGGAGCTGTAAACACATATGTGTAGTATCTATACTTACACTAAAAATGCATATATTAATACAATATATATATATATATATATATATATATATATATATATATATATATATATAAACATAACATATCTCCTCCTCATCTTCTACATTCTCTCCAGTCTAGCCTGAAGACTTATGTCTTACATTGGCGTCATATACCCTGCCTTCCCTCTCATGTACTGTCATGATAGTTGACTTCCTAAGTCTGTTGTCCGTCTTCACTCAGACTTCCAAACATTGTTTTTTCATGAACACGTGGAGCAGGTTATGTGCTGAAAACTCCCACCATGTTATATGTGCATGTTGTCTGGAATATTATCTTTCCAGTGAGCACATGGGGAGCTATTAAAACTCAACCACATGGCTATGCAAATAGGCATGATTTTCGCACAGTCCAAGCACATGTATTAGGTTGATAATTAAAACAATATAATTACATTTCATTATTGCAAATGTCATTGTTCACATCTTATTTTATACACATGAAAACATACATTGAAAAACATGTGACACAAACATACAAGAAATATAAATAGTTTAGCAGTTCCCTAACAGAGTCAACTGAATATTAACCAAGAACTATTTCAAGCAGAATTTGTAGAAAAATAAGAAAAGGAAGTATAGACTAAGCTATCTCCTAACAAATGAATAAAAAATTAAAAATAATATACACTCATACCTCGAAACGTTAATATACACTCATACCTGGAAACGTTTCAGCAATTTCCAAACAATACTCAACCAGTGAGAAATACTTTCTACTGTAGGTCTGAGTTTGTGGCTAGCTGGCAGCACTATGAGGTAGTTTTGAAATGCTCGCAGTATAAGTATCAATCTATTGTCCAAATTAAACTCCTCTCCCTTACTAGGTTCTACCCTACCCTGCAGGAGAATAACTAAGCCACGCCCCTGAGGTACCTTGCAGATTGGAATAGCTATCAATGGTCCTGTCATTCAAAGTGAAAGGCCTTTACCAACAAGAAACATTCTTAATTGAGCAAATCTAGTTTATAGCCACTTTAACTAGCAGGTGTGAAAACTGTCCAGGTGACGCCGTCAGGTCTGGAGTTGTCTACCAGACCACTTAATTCCCCTGATCTGCTAAGGTTTGACTCATGGGAGATAATCTCAGGTGTGATAATGAGTTCCCTATTTGCTTGACCCTACAGACTGTGGTCGGGAGATAATTATATGGCACTGGCTTGTAAAACGAATCTCTAGATAATGTTAGGTAATTTTACACAAAGCTTGGTTGCTTTGTCTGGCGAGAGAGGGGAAACCAAGTTTAAACAATTTTCAAATCCCTTGTGGTGGTTCAAAGTAATATTCGGGCTTAGGGCATAGCAAATATAATTCTCTGTCTCTCTATAGCCAGAAGAAATTATTACAAGTACTAACTTATGAAAACACTGAGGCCGTTTCGTCACACTCAGACATTTATTGATAAATTGGGGGGAGGGAAATGGGGGGAGTTTACAGAACGGAAAATACAAACAAACTAACACAATCAAGATAGACTAAAAATATAATGTTAACACAAAACATCAAGTTTTATTTTCTAGAGTCTTAGAGTAATAAACGAGTAACAAACACAAAACGTCAAGTTGTATTTCGTAGAGTTGGTGCCGAAGGCACATGAATGAAGTAGCTTATGTTTGCGTGCCCTGTCTGATCACTTCCGTCCCAGCTGTTTGTTGTATGTGGTTATAGGTGCTGATTAGTTGGGCCCCAATGATGGGATCTTCATTGTTCCACAATTAAAGCACTGAATGTTTGAGTCTCCTCCCTCGTGCCCTAGCTGGCATCTACTACAGAAGTAATGCAAGCTGCTGTAGAATCAGCATCGGGAAATCCACCAACTTTGAGCCACCACAAGTCAACTACACCTGGGTACGCTGAACCTGTCCATGAGTACACCTTGGACATCCGGTGCTGTTGTTAATAGCCAAACCCCATGGACATCCGGTGCTGTTGTAAATGTCTGAACTCCATGGACATCCGGTGCTGTTGTAAATGTCTGAACTCCATGGACATCCGGTCCTGTTGTAAATGTCCGAACCCCATGGACATCTGGTCTTGTTGTAAATGTCCGAACCCCATGGACATCCGGTCTTGTTGTAAATGCCCGAACCCCATGGACATCCGGTCCTATTGTAAATGTCTGGGGGAAAAAAGAGATAAGGATTCAGAAACCCAGACTGTGCACATTTTAGCAACTTGACTTCCATTCATTCTCAGAACCTGTATCATGTCTGTGTGCTGGTGCTAGAACGTTCACACTGATATGATAATCAGGCATTAGTACTCTGAAAAATCAATACTTAGAAGGGCAGAATGTCAGACGGGCCTGCGTGCCCAGTTAGAAACCCTATGAAAAAAAAGTTTGTTCGTTCGTTCGTTCGTTCAATATAACTTTTTTAAGACGTATCGCCAGTAAACTGGCGAATAAGTTTACCCCTCAAAGATACTTCGCCAGTATACTGGAACTTGATAGAGACAATTTAATTTTGTTCCGTTTGGAAAGAAAACGAACTTTTATAAACAAGTTTTTGAACAATTAGGATTCACAACAGGAAGTCCTTTTGTTTGCGACGTTCATCGTGGTCAGTTCATTATTTTTTTTTTTTAAATTTTTTTTTTTTTTAGATGGGAGACAATTTGTACGTGATTTTTCTATACTACATGAAAAGGGAAAAGGTCTAGAACGTACCACATAGCTCTATCGCTGATGAATCTCTGCCAGATAGTGACAACAGTCTTGATATCTAAGTGATTAAGTTAACCTACTGACGATAATTTAGTTTAGGATATAAAAATTGTACACAATATTCCAATCATATCAATGTTTCGATCAGCTGTTTTTCCCGATTTTTGGTTGTTGTGAAATTTGACATGTCCTACAAAAATTATCAAAACATCCAAAGTATTTAAATAAATCGTTTCAAATAAAGACCAGCTAATACATAAATGAACAGAGAAGGCATGTGCATTCTTAGAATTGGATAGCAGTGTTGTTGAACAAGTGAAAAACAAAAAAAACGGTAAGCATACAAATTTTTATGTCAAGAATTGTCGTGTCTAACATCCGTGGTTGTGTGTTTTTAATAATATTTTGATGTTATACTGATATTTAAATAGATTAGATTTATTCTGCACTCAATTATTTTCAATTTGATATATTATATATCTCGATGCAGCCAATACATTTTCTTTCGGAAGGTTATAGCTTTGTCGTTTTGCAGTTTAAAAAAAAATTCCGGTTAAAATTAATGCCATCCAAACCCAGGAAAAAATATGGTCCTGAAAGAGTTCGAACAGGTACACGAGTCTACGCGTCTCTCATCGAGTTGTGTCGCTCCGTGCCGAAATGTGGCTCCTTGTATTCCCTGGAATAAGTCTGCACACGCCGGAACGTGCCTGTGAAGCTGTCTTCAAGTTCTGCGCCTCTATGTGGTACACAGAGATAGCCCTCTGTTTGTGCGAAATACTTGTAACAATCTCTTTCTCAAATGCCCGTTGTATCTTCTAGACAAAGCATTACGGTCCGATATGTTCGTGATTGTTGTAGCGCTTGTTATTCGACCAGTGCTTGGTTAATAAAAACTCTTGTAACCTGTGGTGCCATTTCAAAGTTTTGAGGCGCATTCTGTCCGTGTTACACAGATATGGATTGCAGGCTGTACGATAGACATAAATAATGTATACACCTTGTGTAGGGCTGCTTCGCGACATATAGTCAAGAGACAAGTGGCAGGTCACACACACACAGCTGACTAAACAAGAGACAGGTGGCTGGTCACGGACACACATTTGACTATACAAGAGACAAGTGGCAGGTCACGGACACACACACCTGACTATACAAGAGACAAGTGGCAGGTCACGGACACACGCCTGACTATACAAGAGACAAGTGGCAGGTCACGGACACACGCCTGACTATACAAGAGACAAGGGGCGGGTCACCGACACACACCTGACTATACAAGAGACAAGTGGCAGGTCACGGACACACGCCTGACTATACAAGAGACAAGTGGCAGGTCACGGACACACGCCTGACTATACAAGAGACAAGTGGCTGGCAGGTCACGGACACACACACCTGACTATACAAGAGACAAGTGGCTGGCAGGTCATGGACACACACACCTGACTATACAAGAGACAAGTGGCGGGTCACTGACACACACCTGACTATACAAGAGACAAGTGGCGGGTCACCGACACACACCTGACTATACAAGAGACAAGTGGCAGGTCACGGACACACACCTGACTATACAAGAGACAAGTGGCAGGTCACGGACACACGCCTGACTATACAAGAGACAAGTGGCGGGTCACCGACACACGCCTGACTATACAAGAGACAAATGGCGGGTCACCGACACACGCCTGACTATACAAGAGACAAGTGGCAGGTCACGGACACACACCTGACTATACAAGAGACAAGTGGCAGGTCACGGACACACACCTGACTATACAAGAGACAAGTGGCTGGCAGGTCACGGACACACACCTGACTATACAAGAGACAAATGGCGGGTCACCGACACACGCCTGACTATACAAGAGACAAGTGGCAGGTCACGGACACACACCTGACTATACAAGAGACAAGTGGCAGGTCACGGACACACACCTGACTATACAAGAGACAAGTGGCAGGTCACGGACACACACCTGACTATACAAGAGACAAGTGGCAGATGCCGTTTGTGGCATTATTTATTTATTGCTCTGTGTTCATGTATTATCTACCTAATTATCGCATCCTATCTGTAAACCCCATGGGGACCTGTTAACCACCCATTCAAGTGCAACGCAGAAATAAAAAAAAATTCTTTGGTATCTGTGTTGATCGTCACATTATATTCTATGTTATAAATAGGTGTGGTCACAGCCATACATTGACAGTTTTCAAAGAAAGTAATTGGCATATTGTAGTTTGCAGCTGTGGGGAAGAAAGTGTCGACTGTTGAGAGAAATGATACAGAAACTTGACTAGCGTCACCAGAAAGAAAAACATTTGGATGTTTCACAGCATGTGAGTATGGAATAAATCTGATTCATGTAACCTCAGCAATACTGTAATTATAAGAAATTCCTGGCAGTGGTGAGGTGTGATCAATGCGAGTATGTGAGCGTTAGCAGGTAACGATTTCATTAAAGAGGGTATGGCTTGATATTGTCTTCCTTGTCGATTTGCTGTTGAGAGTAAACATGCGTAGCTTGCAACATGGTACTTGTAACTGCTAGCTTTTACACTTTATACTTTCTACAGAAGTGGTATAGGCATGCAGCGAACATTCCTTCGCGAAGCTCGAGACATAGCCTGTTTGTAATCAATAGTAAACAGTTATAACAACTAGTGAACTAGTACATTTGTCTTTGAAAACTACGTCGATGACACGCACGACTAGCCACGGTTGCTTCGTCAGTTTGAAAGAACAGCCATGGTTCCATAAGCTTACAAAAACGGCTATTACTTTCTCATCTGTGGGTGGACATTACATTGTTTAGCAGGGTCTTCCTTGCTTTGTGTGAGTGTGTGGGTTTGTGTGTGTGGGTTTGTGTGGGTGTGTGTGTGTGGTAGCTCCATGTGGGCCGGGGGGCGGGTCTATTGTATACAAATTTAAGAGCGCCCTCTCAATGTTGATGATCTAAAAGAAAATTATCGGGCGATGTCCTCAGAGTGCTAGAAGAATAATGGTAGAATAGACGTTTACAAGAATAGAGACAGCAACTGACCAGTAACAAAACCTGTCTCTACGGCCGGCAACTGACCAGCAAGAAAACCTGTCTCTACGGCCGGCAACTGACCAGCAACAAAACCTGTCTCTACGGCCGGCAACTGACCAGCAACAAAACCTGTCTCTATGGCCAGCAACTGTGCTGTAAAAGTGAAGGAAATTGTTGACCATTGCAAAGACAACAAGTACGGTAAAACTGAAGTAAACTAATTACTGTTGTGGAAAACTTCCAGTACGGTAAAACTGAAGTAAACTAATTACTGTTGTGAAAAACATCCAGTACGGTAAAACTGAAGTAAACTAATTACTGTTGTGGAAAACATCCAGTACGGTAAAACTGAAGTAAACTAATTACTGTTGTGGAAAACATCCAGTACGGTAAAACTGAAGTAAACTAATTACTGTTGTGGAAAACATCTAGTAGGGTAAAACTGAAGTAAACTAATTACTGTTGTGGAAAACATTCAGTAGGGTAAAACTGAAGTAAACTAATTACTATTGTGGAAAACATTCAGTACGGTAAAACTGAAGTAAACTAATTACTGTTGTGGAAAACATCCAGTACTGTAAAACTGAAGTAAACTAATTACTGTTGTGGAAAACATTCAGTACGGTAAAACTGAAGTAAACTAAGTACTACTGTGGAAGACATCCAGTACGGTAAAAATGATAGAAACTTATTACTATTGTAAAGACAGTTAGTGCTGTAAAATTGTAGGAAGCTAATAGTTATTGTAAAGAAAACAAGTACTGTAAAACTAAAAGAAACTAATTACTATTGTGAAGATAACCAGTGCTGTAAAACTATAGGGAAACTAATTATATTGTGAAGGAACTGAAGGAAACTAAAGACAAA
This sequence comes from Candidula unifasciata, assembly GCA_905116865.2. NCBI lineage: Eukaryota > Metazoa > Mollusca > Gastropoda > Stylommatophora > Geomitridae > Candidula > Candidula unifasciata. The sequence goes on along the minus strand of CAJHNH020000835.1, from coordinate 479,628 downwards.
TGCAGACATCTAGTGCTGTAAAACTGAAGGAAACTATAGACAGATACGGACATGTAGTGCTGTAAAACTGAAAGAAACTAAAGACAAATACGGACATCTAGTGCTGTAAAACTAAAGGAAACTAAAGACAAATACGGACATCTAGTGCTGTAAAACCAAACTAAATTTGAGAAAACTATGCCAGATAAGTTCCGCGGAGGTTGAAAAAGGAACATAAGCCGACAAGAGTAAATTGCTAGGAACAAATTACAAGATCAGTGGCTATAAATTTGAGATCTGATAGAAGATCGGCTAGGACAAACACGTCTGAAGGTATTCCCCGCCCTGGAGTCATGTGTCGGTTTTTAAATGGCATCAAATGAAACACGTCATCGGCCCAGGTGCAGACTGTCGCTGTCAGACACCGGCCATCAAATAAAACACGTCATCGGCCCAGGTGCAGACTGTCGCTGTCAGACACATGCCATCAAATGAAACACGTCATCGGCCCAGGTGCAGACTGTCGCTGTCAGACACATGCCATCAAATGAAACACGTCATCGGCCCAGGTGCAGACTGTCGCTGTCAGACACATGCCATCAAATGAAACACGTCATCGGCCCAGGTGCAGACTGTCGCTGTCAGACACATGCCATCATATGTGACTTTGGTCTGCAGATAGGATTTGACAATGAATCTCCGCCCTTGACAGCAGCCACTAGATAACGTATCCGACGTCAGACAGGTAGCAGCTCAATCTCCAAGCGGTCATGTTTGCACCTCAGAAAAGTTGATAACTCCCCGCTGTGGTGCAACAGTCAGATCACACATCAGCACAGGAATATCATCAGCCAAGCCGCACACAGCTCTCGCTCGCTCGCTCTACCGCCCGATACAGCCACGTGTGTCTCTCGTTAGCTTGCTAACTATCCATTCGTAGCCAGATTATCAATAGCTAGATACTGGTCAGACTCGCTAGATATTCGGCTGAGTTTGGCTCGACTAAGCTATTGTTATTCGTCTGCGGGTGGGTTATTAGCGGCCCGAGAGCACATCATTGTTGAAGAGCCAGTCATACCAGCCAATTTTTTGAACGATTGTCTCGAGAACTGCGGAGAAAAGCACGCTTGGGTGTCCTTTTCAGGATACTCTAACAAGCCTTGCCAGACTCTGCAGGGACCGAGCAATCAACTGCCGCCCGATCAGCACCAGCTACTACCACATCAACCATGGCCCGAGGTAAATCTTACCAGAAGAAGCCTCAGCCAGACCGCATCACCCGCTCCAAGCCAGCGAACGAGAAAAACTCACACAGCGAGGCACCGACCTCTCCAGAGAAGACGGAGCCGACACTTTTAGACGACCCAGTTGAGACACAGGGGACGGCTACCCAAGCACCAGCAGAAGAGACCCAGACGCTACCAACCCTAGAAGCGACCCCAGCCGAGGCGCACACTCCTGTTGAGATGACGCCAGTTACTCAGACCACCCCAGATGTGACGCAGAGAGGGAGAATAAGTCAGCCACAGACGAAGCAGCAGAACGGTACCTACTCACCCGAGATCACCCAGTGTTCACGCTGTAACAGGGCGTGGCATACCGCCGCAACCTGCCGCAGCAGCCCATTGTGCCGCTACTGCGCCGGACCTCACAACTTCAAGGAGTGCAGCCTAGCAAAGAAAGATACCGACTTCAAAAAGCCCAACTCGAACAGAAGGTGCTCAAACTGCTCAGGCCCCCATAGCGCGAGATACCAAGGATGCCCGTACATCAAGGATTGTAAGAGATCACGGACAGCAACCACCACCAGACATTACTGTCGCCCAGGGGACAGACAGAGCTACCAGGTGCCCAGGCCGCGAGACCACACAGAAACCAACCAAGTCCAGGCCGAAATCTCTACCTTAAAAAAAGAGATCGAGGTCCTACGAAAAGAAAACGCTACCATCAAAACGAAGCAAGATCTAGACAGAGATGAAAACATCGAAATAAGGAGACTGCTACAAGAATCCCTAGAACCCCAGAAACGGCAGGAGATCGAGCTAGCAGACATGGGGAAATTCAAGTGCGACCTCCTAGCAGTCCTAACTGATCTCAAGAAACAAAAAAGAAGAAAGCGCCGAGACCAGTAAGGCCGAAGCGGCAAATACGAAGAAAACACTCGCAGCACTAGAAGCAAAGATCACCAAAGTCAGCAAAACAAATGAACAAGTAGAAAAGGACCTAGCAGCCACCAACATAGTAATTGAAATTCGAGAGGATGCCAGGAAGGCAGCGGCCAGAAGAAATCAAATTCAAGCGGCCAAAAAGGGAGAACCAGAGGGAGAGAGAGCGGAAGAGGAGAAAGAAGCCCTTGAGGAATACATCAAAGAAATGCGAGAGAGGTTCAACCAGGTCATGCACCCACACGGAATCAACTTTGTCAATGGCGAGTACAAGATACAGTACTGCAGGGAAACATTATCCAAGGAGGGCCGAGCACCAGTCGGGCCACTTAGACCCAGACGCATGAGTTTCCTTGTAATGCGGGACAAACTCAATGCAGCCCATGCGAAACTCTGTAAGGCGAAAGAACCACAAAAAACGACTGAATAGATGAGATTGCCAACCAAACCCAGCGGACGAACCGACCGATGAACCCAAATGAAAGCTCGACAAGCCAGATGAACTCCCACCCACCCCCATATAGGCCACGCCCGGCATATTCTACTAGTCCTTCTCAGGACTAGTATACCGCCCATCCACAACTCAAGCCATAGTTGCGAAACACCAAGGAAAGCTACAACCAGACGTAAGACATCGTCACCTACAAACAAAGAAGTTTAAACCGCAAAGACACCAGGACGCAAATAAAACCAAGCCCCAGAGGCAGGTTGAAGCCGTCCGAAGTTTTCTGTTTTTTTTTTTTTAATTTTTCAAGCTCAAGCTCAACAGTCAGATCCCTCCTTCATCTATGTCTGACGCTTGTGAAGCTGCAAGTGTGTTGTAAAGCTTATAAATGAACAGAGGGGGAACCTTTGAGGCCGTTAAATATTAGGAATTAATTAAGTAACAGAAAGTGTATTGATCGGCACTCATAGAAAGAAGTAGAAAGATAGAAGAAGACACTAGACAACATAAAAATGGAAAGCTATAGTTACCGTGCCCGGAATTGAACCTGTCACCTCCCTCCAGACGGCGTATGCGCCTCGCCATGAATACAAGTGCACTAAGAATATGGTCAACTAGGCCGAAAGAAGTAGAAAGATAGAAGGTATATAGTCCAGTACTGTCAATGTCTGTCAGGTATATTGTCCAGTACTGTCAATGTCTGTCAGGTAATGTAGTCCAGTACTGTCAATGTCTGTCAGGTAATATAGTCCAGTACTGTCAATGTCTGTCAGGTAATGTAGTCCAGTACTGTAAATGTCTGTCAGGTATATAGTCCAGTACTGTCAATGTCTGTCAGGTAATATAGTCCAGTACTGTCAATGTCTGTCAGGTATATAGTCCAGTACTGTCAATGTCTGTCAGGTAATATAGTCCAGTACTGTCAATGTCTGTCAGGTATGTAGTCCAGTACTGTTAATGTCTGTCAGGTAATATAGTCCAGTACTGTCAATGTCAGGTAATGTAGTCCAGTACTGTCAATGTCTGTCAGGTAATGTAGTCCAGTACTGTCAATGTCTGTCAGGTATGTAGTCCAGTACTGTCAATGTCTGTCAGGTATATAGTCCAGTAATGTCAATGTCTGTCAGGTATGTAGTCCAGTACTGTCAATGTCTGTCAGGTATATAGTCCAGTAATGTCAATGTCAGGTAATGTAGTCCAGTACTGTCAATGTCTGTCAGGTATATAGTCCAGTACTGTCAATATCTGTCAGGTATATAGTCCAGTACTGTCAATGTCTGTCAGGTATGTAGTCCAGTACTGTCAATGTCAGGTAATGTAGTCCAGTACTGTCAATGTCTGTCAGGTATGTAGTCCAGTACTGTCAATGTCAGGTAATGTAGTCTAGTACTGTCAATGTCTGTCAGGTATGTAGTCCAGTACTGTCAATGTCTGTCAGGTATGTAGTTCAGTACTGTCAATGTCTGTCAGGTATGTAGTCCAGTACTGTCAATGTCTGTCAGGTATGTAGTCCAGTACTGTCAATGTCCGTCAGGTATATAGTCCAGTACTGTCAATGTCAGGTAATGTAGTCCAGTACTGTCAATGTCTGTCAGGTAATATAGTCCAGTACTGTCAATGTCTGTCAGGTAATGTAGTCCAGTACTGTCAATGTCTGTCAGGTATATAGTCCAGTACTGTCAATGTCTATCAGGTAATGTAGTCCAGTACTGTCAATGTCAGGTAATGTAGTCCAGTACTGTCAATGTCAGGTAATGTAGTCCAGTACTGTCAATGTCTGTCAGGTAATGTAGTCCAGTACTGTCAATGTCTGTCAGGTAATATAGTCCAGTACTGTCAATGTCTGTCAGGTATGTAGTCCAGTACTGTCAATGTCAGGTAATGTAGTCCAGTACTGTCAATGTCTGTCAGGTATGTAGTCCAGTACTGTCAATGTCAGGTATATAGTTCAGTACTGTCAATGTCAGGTAATGTAGTCCAGTACTGTCAATGTCTGTCAGGTAATGTAGTGCAGTACTGTCAATGTCTGTCAGGTATGTAGCCCAGTACTGTCAATGTCTGTCAGGTATGTAGCCCAGTACTGTCAATGTCTGTCAGGTATGTAGTCCAGTACTGTCAATGTATGTCAGGTATGTAGTGGAGTACTGTCAATGTATGTCAGGTAATGTAGTCCAGTACTGTCAATGTCTGTCAGGTATATAGTCCAGTACTGTCAATGTCTGTCAGGTATATAGTCCAGTACTGTCAATGTCTGTCAGGTATATAGTCCAGTACTGTCAATGTCTGTCAGGTATATAGTCCAGTACTGTCAATGTCTGTCAGGTATATAGTCCTGTACTGTCAATGTCAGGTAATGTAGTCCAGCACTGTAAAACTCTATCAATAACAACAGTTAAAAAAAAAAAGAGAAAATATCGACACAAGCCGTAATTAGTTGCCAGCTGGCCTGTCCAGCGAAACGCAGCGATTAAAAGATGTCGAAATCCAAAGTTTTAAAACTGAATGAACATAATACTTGGCTATACAGTCACCCAGACGACGTTAGATACACATCGTTCCCATTCTAGTTGAGTCAACGTGGACAGAAGAAGAACTAAATGTGCCTGGCAGTACAGCAGTTAACACATTTATTCGAAGACAAAGTACAAATAACACCTGGATTCAAACCCGCAGCCTCAAAATGACGACAGCAACCTACTTTGACACACCATCTACTTCTCTTCGCCTGTTATCTCCCGATGGAGCCTCCAGCCAACGCCTGGCAGGTCCTAGCATCCTTTGTACACACCAACCAAAAACTTAGGTAAGTCGGCCTACTATGATACAACGTTACGACCCAGGAGGTCACAGCAATGCGAGGTGACTGGCACCTGTCAGCAGTTTAGAGGTCACATTCCTTGACCCCTCCAGTGTCCAGATAAGAGGTCCCTGTGTCAGCATATAGCACTATCTTTGAGGTTGTCGACCTGTCTTGGCACCGACCAGGCAGCTCACACCCGCTTCATCAGACACTCGTTAACAGTGAGGTCTGGTTTCTGTCAACATCTGTATCTTATCTTGAGAGCCATCCTATGTTTGACCCGGCGGCATCCACGTCAGGTCACAACTGTTACAGGAGCCTCAGTCAGGGTGACCTAGTAATAAAAGTGTGCCATAAATCTTGATTGCTTTCTCTCTGTTGTCTTACTTACATGTCGCTTCTACTGTTATTTTGCTAATTTTTAAGTCCTTTTTAAAAGCGAAATATTAGGTCGAGCCTGTCGCGCTGCATGGCAATATATCTTAGAATCTGTACAAGGATGACATTGCGGAGGTCCGAGATGTGGGCCCAGGGACGAACATTGTAAATACTTTGGGGCAATCAGAGAATCTAACAACACACTAGACAGTCAGAGAATCTAACAACACACTAGACAGTCAGGGAATCTAACAACACACTAGACACTCAGAGAATCTAACAACACACTAGACACTCAGAGAATCTAACAACACACTAGACAGTCAGGGAATCTAACAACACACTAGACACTCAGAGAATCTAACAACACACTAGACAGTCAGGGAATCTAACAACACACTAGACAGTCAGAGAGGCTAACAACACACTAGACAGTCAGGGAATCTAACAACACACTAGACAGTCAGAGAATCTAACAACACACTAGACAGTCAGAGAATCTAACAACACACTAGACACTCAGAGAATCTAACAACACACTAGACAGTCAGAGAATCTAACAACACACTAGACAGTCAGAGAATCTAACAACACACTAGACACTCAGAGAATCTAACAACACACTAGACACTCAGAGAATCTAACAACACACTAGACAGTCAGAAAATCTAACAACACACTAGACACTCAGAGAATCTAACAACACACTAGACAGCAACACACTAGACAGTCAGAGAATCTAACAACACACTAGACAGTCAGAGAATCTAACAACACACTAGACACTCAGAGAATCTAACAACACACTAGACACTCAGAAAATCTAACAACACAGACACTAGACAATCTCACACACTAGACAGTCAGAAATCTAACAACACACTAGACACTCAGAGAATCTAACAACACACTAGACAGTCAGAGAATCTAACAACACACTAGACACTCAGAGAATCTAACAACACACTAGACAGTCAGAAAATCTAACAACACACTAGACACTCAACTAACAACACACTAGACAGTCAGAGAATCTAACAACACACTAGACAGTCAGAGAATCTAACAACACACTAGACAGTCAGAGAATCTAACAACACACTAGACACTCAGAGAATCTAACAACACACACAGTCAGAAATCTAACAAAACACTAGACAGAGAAATCTAACAACACACTAGACAGTCAGAGAATCTAACAACACACTAGACAACAACAGACAGAGAATCTAACAACACACTAGACAGTCAGAGAATCTAACAACACACTAGACACTCAGAGAATCTAACAACACACTAGACAGAGAATCTAACAACACACTAGACAGAGAATCTAACAACACACTAGACAGAGAATCTAACAACACACTAGACACTCAGAGAATCTAACAACACACTAGACAGAGAATCTAACAACACACTAGACAGAGAGAATCTAACAACACACACACTAGACAGAGAATCTAACAACACACTAGACAGAGAATCTAATAACAACACAGAGAATCTAACAACACTAGACAGAGAATCTAACAACACACTAGACAGAGAATCTAACAACACACTAGACAGAGAATCTAACAACACACTAGACACTCAGAGAATCTAACAACACACTAGACAGAGAATCTAACAACACACTAGACAGTCAGAGAATCTAACAACACACTAGACACTCAACAGAATCTAACTAACACACACTAGACAGTCAGAAAATCTAACAACACACTAGACAGTCAGAAAATCTAACAACACACTAGACAGTCAGAGAATCTAACAACACACTAGACACTCAGAGAATCTAACAACACACTAGACACTCAGAGAATCTAACAACACACTAGACAGAGAATCTAACAACACACTAGACAGTCAGAGAGGCTAACAACACACTAGACAGTCAGAGAAGCTAACAACACACTAGACAGAGAATCTAACAACACACTAGACACTCAGAGAATCTAACAACACACTAGACAGAGAATCTAACAACACACTAGACAGAGAATCTAACAACACACTAGACAGAGAATCTAACAACACACTAGACACTCAGAGAATCTAACAACACACTAGACAGAGAATCTAACAACACACTAGACAGAGAATCTAACAACACACTAGACAGAGAATCTAACAACACACTAGACACTCAGAGAATCTAACAACACACTAGACAGAGAATCTAACAACACACTAGACAGAGAATCAAACAACACACTAGACACTCAGAGAATCTAACAACACACTAGACAGAGAATCTAACAACACACTAGACAGTCAGAGAATCTAACAACACACTAGACACTCAGAGAATCTAACAACACACTAGACAGTCAGAAAATCTAACAACACACTAGACAGTCAGAAAATCTAACAACACACTAGACAGTCAGAGAATCTAACAACACACTAGACACTCAGAGAATCTAACAACACACTAGACACTCAGAGAATCTAACAACACACTAGACTCAGAATCTAACAACACACTAGACAGTCAGAGAGGCTAACAACACACTAGACAGTCAGAGAAGCTAACAACACACTAGACACTCAGAGAATCTAACAACACACTAGACACTCAGAGAATCTAACAACACACTAGACAGACAGAGAATCTAACAACACACTAGACAGTCAGAGAATCTAACAACACACTAGACACTCAGAGAATCTAACAACACACTAGACACTCAGAGAATCTAACAACACACTAGACAGTCAGAGAGGCTAACAACACACTAGACACTCAGAGAATCTAACAACACACTAGACACTCAGAGAATCTAACAACACACTAGACAGAGAAGCTAATAATACACTAGACAGTCAGAGAAGTTAACAAAACGATGGACAGTCAGAGAAGTTAACAAAACGATGGACAGTCAAAGAAGCTAACAAAACGATGGACAGTCAGAGAAGTTAACAAAACGATGGACAGTCAGTGCAGAAGATGCTGGTAGCTTATCTCAATGGAAGCAGTCAGTTCCAAGACGTTGTGCTGATATCTGGGCTGGCTTTGAACTACAGTGTGTGGTTCTCAGAAACATCATCAGCCTGAGTAAGTGACTTAAGCAGTAAGATATGAGCACCTGGTACGATTCTCGGCGAGAACGTTTTCTATGTGAGGGCACCTAGACATGTATAAAGGTATTCGTGTGAAATATGCGTGTATTGTATAGGCAATCAAATAAAGATATGAATGTGTGAGAAAGGTAAGCATATTAATACATGTGTGTATAAGAAATGTAATCATTATGCATATATATATATATATGGTGTGTGTGTATATATATATATATATATATATATATATATATATATATATATATATATATATATATATATATATATATATATATATATATATATATATATATATATATATATATAGCATTGGTTTTTAAGAATTGTAACCTAATAAAGATATGTGTATGTAAGAAGGATGGTCTTATACAGATATGTGGATGTAGGAAAGGTAATCTTATAGAGATATGTGGATGTTGGAAAGGTAATCTTATGAAGATTTTTGAATGTAGGAAAGGTAATCTTGAAAACATATGTGGATGTAGGAAACGTAATTTTATAGAGATATGTGGATGTAGGAAAGGTCATCTTAAAAGATATGTGGATGTGAGAAATGTAATCTTATAAAGATATGTGGATGTGAGAAAGGTAATCTTATAAAAAAATTGATGTAATGAAGGTAATCTTATAAATATATGTGGGTGTAGGATAGGTAACAAAATTTTATAGAGATATGTGGATGTTGGAAAGGTAATTTTATAGAGATATGTGGATGTTGGAAAGGTAATCTTATAGAGATATGTGGATGTTGGAAAGGTAATCTTATAGAGATATGTGGATGTTGGAAAATCTTATAGAGATATGTGGATGTTGGAAAGGTAATATTATAGAGATATGTGGATGTATGAAAGGTAATCTTATAGAGATATGTGGATGTTGGAAAGGTAATCTTATAGAGATATGTGGATGTACGAAAGGTAATCTTATAGAGATATGTGGATGTTGGAAAGGTAATTTTATAGAGATATGTGGATGTTGGAAAGGTAATTTTATAGAGATATGTGGATGTTGGAAAGGTAATTTTATAGAGATATGTGGATGTTGGAAAGGTAATTTTATAGAGATATGTGGATGTTGGAAAGGTAATCTTATAGAGATATGTGGATGTTGGAAAGGTAATCTTATAGAGATAAGTGGATGTTGGAAAAGTAATCTTATAGAGATATGTGGATGTTGGAAAGGTAATCTTATAGAGATATGTGGATGTTGGAAAGGTAATCTTATAGAGATATGTGGATGTTGGAAAGGTAATCTTATAGAGATATGTGGATGTTGGAAAGGTAATCTTATAGAGATATGTGGATGTTGGAAAGGTAATCTTATAGAGATATGTGGATGTTGGAAAGGTAATTTTATAGAGATATGTGGATGTTGGAAAGGTAATTTTATAGAGATATGTGGATGTTGGAAAGGTAATTTTATAGAGATATGTGGATGTTGGAAAGGTAATTTTATAGAGATATGTGGATGTTGGAAAGGTAATCTTATAGAGATATGTGGATGTTGGAAAGGTAATCTTATAGAGATATGTGGATGTTGGAAAGGTAATCTTATAGAGATATGTGGATGTTGGAAAGGTAATCTTATAGAGATATGTGGATGTTGGAAAGGTAATCTTATAGAGATATGTGGATGTTGGAAAGGTAATCTTATAGAGATATGTGGATGTTGGAAAGGTAATCTTATAGAGATATGTGGATGTTGGAAAGGTAATCTTATAGAGATATGTGGATGTTGGAAAGGTAATCTTATAGAGATATGTGGATGTTGGAAAGGTAATCTTATAGAGATATGTCGATGTTGGAAAGGTAATCTTATAGAGATATGTGGATGTTGGAAAGGTAATCTTGTAGAGATATGTGGATGTTGGAAAGGTAATTTTATAGAGATATGTGGATGTTGGAAAGGTAATCTTATAGAGATATGTGGATGTTGGAAAGGTAATTTTTTAGAGATATGTGGATGTTGGAAAAGTAATCTTATAGAGATATGTGGATGTTGGAAAGGTAATCTTATAGAGATATGTGGATGTATGAAAGGTAATCTTATAGAGATATGTGGATGTTGGAAAGGTAATCTTATAGAGATATGTGGATGTATGAAAGGTAATCTTATAGAGATATGTGGATGTTGGAAAGGTAATTTTATAGAGATATGTGGATGTTGGAAAGGTAATCTTGTAGAGATATGTGGATGTTGGAAAGGTAATTTTATAGAGATATGTGGATGTTGGAAAGGTAATTTTATAGAGATATGTGGATGTTGGAAAGGTAATTTTATAGAGATATGTGGATGTTGGAAAGGTAATCTTATAGAGATATGTGGATGTTGGAAAGGTAATCTTATAGAGATATGTGGATGTTGGAAAGGTAATCTTATAGAGATATGTGGATGTTGGAAAGGTAATCTTATAGAGATATGTGGATGTATGAAAGGTAATCTTATAGAGATATGTGGATGTTGGAAAGGTAATCTTATAGAGATATGTGGATGTACGAAAGGTAATCTTATAGAGATATGTGGATGTTGGAAAGGTAATTTTATAGAGATATGTGGATGTTGGAAAGGTAATTTTATAGAGATATGTGGATGTTGGAAAGGTAATTTTATAGAGATATGTGGATGTTGGAAAGGTAATTTTATAGAGATATGTGGATGTTGGAAAGGTAATTTTATAGAGATATGTGGATGTTGGAAAGGTAATTTTATAGAAATATGTGGATGTTGGAAAGGTAATCTTATAGAGATATGTGGATGTTGGAAAAGTAATGTTATAGAGATATGTGGATGTTCGAAAGGTAATCTTATAGAGATATGTGGATGTTGGAAAGGTAATCTTATAGAGATATGTGGATTTTGAAAAGGTAATCTTATAGAGATATGTGGATGTTGGAAAGGTAATCTTATAGAGATATGTGGATGTTGGAAAGGTAATCTTATAGAGATATGTGGATGTTGGAAAGGTAATCTTATAGAGATATGTGGATGTACGAAAGGTAATCTTATAGAGATATGTGGATGTTGGAAAGGTAATCTTATAGAGATATGTGGATGTTGGAAAGGTAATCTTATAGAGATATGTGGATGTTGGAAAGGTAATTTTATAGAGATATGTGGATGTTGGAAAGGTAATCTTATAGAGATATGTGGATGTTGGAAAGGTAATTGTATAGAGATATGTAGATGTTGGAAAAGTAATCTTATAGAGATATGTGGATGTTGGAAAGGTAATCTTATAGAGATATGTGGATGTATGAAAGGTAATCTTATAGAGATATGTGGATGTTGGAAAGGTAATCTTATAGAGATATGTGGATGTATGAAAGGTAATCTTATAGAGATATGTGGATGTTGGAAAGGTAATTTTATAGAGATATGTGGATGTTGGAAAGGTAATCTTGTAGAGATATGTGGATGTTGGAAAGGTAATTTTATAGAGATATGTGGATGTTGGAAAGGTAATTTTATAGAGATATGTGGATGTTGGAAAGGTAATTTTATAGAGATATGTGGATGTTGGAAAGGTAATCTTATAGAGATATGTGGATGTTGGAAAGGTAATCTTATAGAGATATGTAGATGTTGGAAAGGTAATCTTATAGAGATATGTGGATGTTGGAAAGGTAATCTTATAGAGATATGTGGATGTATGAAAGGTAATCTTATAGAGATATGTGGATGTTGGAAAGGTAATCTTATAGAGATATGTGGATGTACGAAAGGTAATCTTATAGAGATATGTGGATGTTGGAAAGGTAATTTTATAGAGATATGTGGATGTTGGAAAGGTAATTTTATAGAGATATGTGGATGTTGGAAAGGTAATTTTATAGAGATATGTGGATGTTGGAAAGGTAATTTTATAGAGATATGTGGATGTTGGAAAGGTAATCTTATAGAGATATGTGGATGTTGGAAAGGTAATCTTATAGAGATAAGTGGATGTTGGAAAAGTAATCTTATAGAGATATGTGGATGTTGGAAAGGTAATCTTATAGAGATATGTGGATGTTGGAAAGGTAATCTTATAGAGATATGTGGATGTTGGAAAGGTAATCTTATAGAGATATGTGGATGTTGGAAAGGTAATCTTATAGAGATATGTGGATGTTGGAAAGGTAATCTTATAGAGATATGTGGATGTTGGAAAGGTAATCTTATAGAGATATGTGGATGTTGGAAAGGTAATCTTATAGAGATATGTGGATGTTGGAAAGGTAATCTTATAGAGATATGTGGATGTTGGAAAGGTAATCTTATAGAGATATGTGGATGTTGGAAAGGTAATCTTATAGAGATATGTGGATGCTGGAAAGGTAATCTTATAGAGATATGTGGATGTTGGAAAGGTAATCTTATAGAGATATGTGGATGTTGGAAAGGTAATCTTATAGAGATATGTGGATGTTGGAAAGGTAATCTTATAGAGATATGTGGATGTTGGAAAGGTAATATTAAAAGCACGGCCATGTGTATTAGCGAGAACCACCTACCTGGGACAAGAAAGTCTGGTCGCCTGTGCTGGGTTTCCTGTGCTGGGTCGCCTGTGCTGGGTCGGCTGTGCTGGGTTGCCTGTGCTGGGTCGCCTGTGCTGGGTTGCCTGTGCCGGGTTGCCTGTGCTGGGTTGCCTGTGCTGGGTCGCCTGTGCTGGGTTGCCTGTGCTGGGTCGCCTGTGCTGGGTCGCTTGTGCTGGGTTGCCTGTGCTAGGTCGCCTGTGCTGGGTTGCCTGTGCTGGGTTGCCTGTGCTGGGTTGCCTGTGCTGGGTTGCCTGTGCTGGGTTGCCTGTGCTGGGTTGCCTGTGCTGGGTCGCCTGTGCTAGGTCGCCTGTGCTGGGTTGCCTGTGCTGGGTCGCCTGTGCTAGGTTGCTTGTGCTGGGTCGCCTGTGCTGGGTCGCCTGTGCTGGGTTGCCTGTGCTGGGTCGCCTGTGCTGGGTTGCCTGTTCTGGGTCGCCTGTGCTAGGTCGCTTGTGCTGGGTCGCCTGTGCTGGGTTGCCTGTGCTGGGTTGCCTGTGCTGGGTTGCCTGTGCCGGGTTGCCTGTGCTGGGTCGCCTGTGCTGGGTTGCCTGTGCTGGGTCGCCTGTGCTGGGTTGCCTGTGCCGGGTTGCCTGTGCTGGGTTGCGTGTGCTGAGTCGGCTGTGTTGGGTTGCGTGTGCTGGGTTGCCTGTGCTGGGTTGCCTGTGAATCTAAACCCTAGCTGAACACGGACAGTAACCATATCGCGCTTGGAGCCACAAATCAAGGACAGCAAAAACATGCCTGACACGTGCTGAGATGTAGGTCAGTAAACATTGTAGGCGCAGGGTACATCTACACACATACAGTGCTCCATTGAACCGCAACCAGTCTGTTTTTGTTTCCCATCTAGTAGTCCGTCTGTATTTTAGAACCTCCTTGTATATCTATAAGGTAGGGGGGGGGGGTGTCAAGGTAACCCGATCTTTGCTTGGATTCCTTCGCGTTTTCGACAAGCAGTAGCCGATGGAACTGCCTCTCTCTCTCTCTCTCTCTCTCTCTCTCTCTCTCTCTCTCTCTCTCTCTCTCTCTCTCTCTCTCCATTTCCTTGGTTGGTGAATTTGATAGCAGCCGTTTTGTATTCTCGCCGGGTAGTTCTCCGCCTGGGTTCATGGACCTCTGAACCATGTAATATAGCCCCAGGACTGCCACAGGGATCTGCAATTTCACCTGTACTATTCAATGTTTTTACAAGCAAGATTGCCTGCCCGGAAACACCTGGAGTTGGCAGAATATTGACATTCGTAGATGATGTTTTTGTATATAGGAAGGGAAGAGATCTGAATCAAATAGCTGAAGAGTTACAGGTGACAGTAGATAAGGTGATCGACAGGTGTACAGAGATGAGTTCTGTAATCAACCCAGAAAAGGCAACCGTCCTGTGATGTTCTTTGGACAACAGGATTCTTAGAGCTGATGTTCTTTGGACAACAGGATTCTTAGAGCTGATGTTCCCA
>CAJHNH020000835.1:264803-459803 GCA_905116865.2 Candidula unifasciata | reverse complement strand
CATTCGCGATATTGAATGACGCTCACTTTTTCTTCTCCATCAAAGACTTGCGTCAAGTGTTATAGACGGTTTGGGCCTCCTCACTGTCAGCAGAACTCGGCCAGAAAGAATCGAGTGGTAGAAAACGAGGTCACGTGACTCATTCTGGGCTGCACAAAAGACACCTCGTGTCACGCCATGAGATTTGTCCTCGGTGAGAGCGACACAGGTAAAGGCTTTATGGGGGAGTGGGGGGGGGGGGGGGGAGTGCGCGGGTTCCCAGCTGCAGGCCTTGCGCCGTGAGTTGGTTTCGACAATGGTATCTAGAAGATGACCCTCCAGTAAGCAATGACAAACTACTGGACGTAAATTTACCTAGAAAAATCACGACACCCAAAAAATTCTGCATACTTGAAGGAGCAGATTAACTGGCCATCAGTGCACCAGAGTAAACGTAAAGTAGCAGATTAACTGGCACGCAGTACACCAGAGCATACGTGAAGGAGCAGATTAACTGGCACGCAATGCGCCAGTGCACACATGAAGGAGCAGATCAACTTGCCCGCGGTGCACCCGTGCATACGTGAAGGAGCAGATTAACTGGTACGCAATGCACCCGTGCATGCGAGTAGGAGCAGATTAACTGGCCCGCAGTGCATACGTGAAGGAGCAGATTAACTGGCCCGCAGTGCATACGTGAAGGAGCAGATTAACTGGCCCGCAGTGCATACGTAAAGGAGCAGATTAACTGGTCCGCAGTGCATACGTGAAGGAACAGAAGGATCATCAACGATCTACTGGTGGATAATGATGAATATATAATACTCTAAAAGGATTGCATGACCTGGGAGTAAGGTTTAGTGAAACAAGTTTGTACCTTCTTTGAGGGAAAGACATGAAACATTATTACCAAATGATCATGAGAACAATCAGTATGGCTACTTCTAAGTGGCTACAGTATTGGAGACTGAGCACGCATGGGAATGCCTAGGTGCAGTAATGCCAAATATAATTAAAAAATGAGAAAAGTAAAGGACACTGTCCACACCTTCGAGCGTATTGGGCATATAGGGCTAGACTAATATTTTATAGACCAATCAGCACTTGGTGTTTGATGTGGTCAACATCACACCGGCCGCCTTTACTTTCCAGGACTGCTCTCAAGGCTAGGTCTATCTGACAGCCGAGGTCATTTTTGAAAAAAAAGTTTGGCTTTGTCAGGACCCAGATCATCAAGCTGTTTTGTAGGGGTCCACTGAATTCCATTCTCGGTGTTAGCAGTTACTGTTTTCATAATCCAGTCTATAGCCAGTAAAAATAAGAGATCATCAAGCTGTTTTGTAGGGGTCCACTGAATTCCATTCTCGGTGTTAGCAGTTACTGTTTTCATAATCCAGTCTATAGCCAGTAAAAATAAGAGATCATCAAGCTGTTTTGTAGGGGTCCACTGAATTCCATTCTCGGTGTTAGCAGTTACTGTCTTCATAGTCCAGTCTATAGCCGGTAAAAAAAAGAGAGGCGTCAAAAGGCATCCCTGTCGCACACCTGTTTTTATTCCAAATATATCTGTTAGCTTTCCCTCATGATGAACTCGACATTTCTGGTCTTTATATGTTGCCTTTACTGAATTATTAATTTTCTGTGGGATTCCATGGCGTCCATTCAATTTCCACAGAGATTCTATTTCAATGCTGTCAAATTTTTTTTTCATAGTCAATGAATCCAATGTAAATTGGTGAGTTCAGTTCAATGCTTTGCTCTATTATTACACGTAAGTCAGTCAGTCAGTAAATGATCATTTGTCCATCTAAGTCAGTCAGTAGATGATCATTTGTCCATCTAAGTCAGTCAGTAGATGATCATTTGTCCATCTAAGTCAGTCAGTA
Organism: Candidula unifasciata; assembly: GCA_905116865.2. NCBI lineage: Eukaryota > Metazoa > Mollusca > Gastropoda > Stylommatophora > Geomitridae > Candidula > Candidula unifasciata. The sequence continues at coordinate 457,938 of CAJHNH020000835.1, read as the reverse complement.
AATGATCATTTGTCCATCTAAGTCAGTGAGTAAATGATCATTTGTCCACCTAAGTCAACCAGTAAATGATCATTTGTCCATCTAAGTCAGCCAGTAAATGATCATTTGTCCATCTAAGTCAGCCAGTAAATGATCATTTGTCCATCTAAGTCAGTCAGTAAATGATCATTTGTCCATCTAAGTCAGTTAGTAGATGATCATTTGTCCATCTAAGTCAGTGAGTAAATGATCATTTGTCCATCTAAGTCAGTGAGTAAATGATCATTTGTCCATCTAAGTCAGTGAGTAAATGATCATTTGTCCATCTAAGTCAGCCAGTAAATGATCATTTGTCCATCTAAGTCAGTGAGTAAATGATCATATGTCCATCTAAGTCAGTGAGTAAATGATCATTTGTCCATCTAAGTCAGTGAGTAAATGATCATTTGTCCATCTAAGTCAGTGAGTAAATGATCATTTGTCCATCTAAGTCAGCCAGTAGATGATCATTTGTCCATCTAAGTCAGTGAGTAAATGATCATTTGTCCATCTAAGTCAGTGAGTAAATGATCATTTGTCCATCTAAGTCACTCAGTAAATGATCATTTGTCCATCTAAGTCAGTGAGTAAATGATCATTTGTCCATCTAAGTCAGTGAGTAAATGATCATTTGTCCATCTAAGTCAGCCAGTAGATGATCATTTGTCCATCTAAGTCAGTCAGTAAATGATCATTTGTCCATCTAAGTCAGTCAGTAAATGATCATTTGTCCATCTAAGTCAGTCAGTAAATGATCATTTGTCCATCTAAGTCAGCCAGTAAATGATCATTTGTCCATCTAAGTCAGTGAGTAAATGATCATTTGTCCATCTAAGTCAGCCAGTAAATGATCATTTGTCCATCTAAGTCAACCAGTAGATGATCATTTGTCCATCTAAGTCAATCAGTAAATGATCATTTGTCCATCTAAGGCAGTCAGTAAATGATCATTTGTCTACCTAAGTCAGCCAGTAAATGATAATTTGTCCATCTAAGTCAGCCAGTAAATGATCATTTTTTCCACCTGTCAGTCAGTAAATGATCATTTGTCCACCTATGTCAGTCAGTAAATGATCATTTGTCCACCTATGTCAGCCAGTAAATGATCATTTGTCCACCTATGTCAGCCAGTAAATCCTATGTCAGCCAGTAAATGATCATTTGTCCACCTATGTCAGTCAGTAAATTATCATTTGTCCATCTAAATCAGTGAGTAAATGATCATTTCTCTATCTAAATCAGTCAGTAAATGATCATTTGTTTACCTTAGTAAGTCAGTAAATGATCATTTGTCCATCTAAGTCAGCCAGTAAATGATCATTTGTCCACCTAAGTCAGACCAACAGCCTGCAGGCAGAGCAACAATGCGCACGCAAACCAACAAGATGCCGGTAAGCAGACCCTGCCAGGTACGGCACGTCCTAACGCTGACAGTCACGTCTTGGCGCAGCATGTCTGACATCACGTTGTCACACGGAGGCGCGGCTAATTTGTTTGTAAACAAAACCACACAGGGCGCAGAAAACTAGCAGTTGCAATGTCGATTTGTTGAAGAATTCCCCCAGGGCCTGGATGAGGCACGTCGTCATTTGGTTGAAGAATTCCCACCCGGCAGACATCAGGGCAGGTTCTCTGCGTGAATATGCAGCGTATTGCACAACTCTTACAGGCAGCAGAATATATTGAAAGACGTGAAAGAGGTAACAGCACGGAATAATGTTCTCATGAAACTGTGACGCCGTTGTATTTATTTGTGTTTTAACGAACTAATAGTTTTCAGTTCCTTGATGTGAATGTCAGTTGCCGTTTGTCTGTGCCAGCGCACTGTTAATCTTTTAGTTCATTTATATAGGCTATTGTAAATACTCGTAAGCAAGTTCATTATGTGATGTTTCTAATTAGGCGTTGTAATGTCGACTTGAAAGTGGCCACAGTTATACATACACATATCAGTTATATGGGAGATGTTCTAGTGTTAGGAACCTTAAGACCAGTCAAGCATTTAATTGTTAATTCAACCTATTGCAGAAGCAGAGCATGGATACGCTTCATCGTTACCAATGCCAGACGAATACAGCTCATCAAAAAAGAGATCAAAATCGAAAAAGACACAAGGCAATAGGTACGGACACCATGCATGTAGCACGATTTTAACAGCACAGTTCACTCAGCTGTTTATTTATAGATGTTGCCTGTTTGCCGTTGAAACATGTTCATTCAATAATGTATTGCTTGTTTTACACAAGGTCAGCAGTTCACAGCGAGCTTTGATAATTATGGCACATCGTGTGTCTACTGGTTGCTATGTTCTGCAGCTGTTTTACATCTGAGACTTATCTTAAAATAAACTACAAACCCGCATTTTAGCCCACATCCTCTGACTGACTGACTGACTTTCTACCCCACTAGGACATCACACAAGCGATAAACACCCGATGACACTAAGTGCCACCATGTGGATGAGGATCACCGTGGAGAGGTCCCAGAAACCGAGTTCAGACAATTGGCCATATTTATGGCCTGCCTATATTGCGGCCCCTGACAAAAGCCAGAGTGGGGCTTCAAATAACAAAAAAGTTACGTCCTGAAAAGGACGTAAAGAATGCAAGGTTACCACATTCTCTCTCTCTCTCTCCGTCCCTTAAATACACCTGAGTTACATATGTGTCTGACTACTCCATTGCACTAACATGAATATATTCCTGTTTATGCTCTTTTTTTTCTGTTTATGTATTTCTGTCTGTGTTTTTATATTTCAGTCTTTCCCTATTATTTATGTCTGTGCCCTTATATTTCTGTCTGATCCCTATTATTTCTCTCTTTTCCCTTATATTTCTGTCTGTTCCCTTATGTCTGTTCCCTTATATATCTGTCTGTGCTCATATATTTGTGTCTGTGCCCTTATATTTCTGTCTGATCCCTATTATTTCTCTCTTTTCCCTATTATTTATGTCTGTGCTCTCATATTTGTGTCTGTTCCCTTATATTTGTGTTTGTTTCCTTATATTTCTGTATGTTCCCTTATATTTATGTCTGTTCCCTTATATTTGTGTCTGTTCCCTTATATTTCTGTCTGTTCCCTTATATTTATGTCTGTGCTCATATATTTGTGTCTGTGCCCTTATATTTCTGTCTGTGCTCATATATTTCTGTCTGTTCCCTTATATTTCTGTCTGTTCCCTTATATTTCTGTCTGTTCCCTTATATTTCTGTCTGTTCCCTTATATTTCTGGCTGTTCCCTTATATATCTGTCTGTGCTCATATATTTATGTCTGTGCCCTTATATTTCTGTCTGATCCCTATTATTTCTCTCTTTTCCCTATTATTTATGTCTGTGCTCTCATATTTGTGTCTGTTCTCTTATATTTGTGTCTGTTTCCTTATATTTCTGTCTGTTCCCTTATATTTGTGTCTGTTCCCTTATATTTGTGTCTGTTCCCTTATATTTCTGTCTGTTCCCTTATATTTCTGTCTGTGCTCATATATTTGTGTCTGTGCCCTTATATTTCTGTCTGTGCTCATATATTTCTGTCTCTTCCCTTATATTTCTGTCTGTGCTCATATATTTCTGTCTCTTCCCTTATATTTCTGTCTGTGCTCATATATTTGTGTATGTTCCCTTATATTTCTGTCTGTGTCCCTTATATTTCTGTCTGTTCCCTGTTATTTCTGTCTGTGCCCTTACATTTCTGCCTGTGCTCTTATATTTGCCTGTTCCTAATTATTTCTGCCTGTGCCCCTATATTTATGTCTGTCCTTTTATTTTTCTGTCTGTGCCCTTATATTTGTGTCTGTGCCCTTATATTTGTGTCTATGCCCTTGTAATTCTGTCTGTGCCCTTATATTTCTGTCTGTGCCCTTATATTTCTGTCTGTGCCCTTATATTTCTGTCTGTGCCCTTATATTTCTGTCTGTGCCCTTATATTTCTGTCTGTGCCCTCATATTTCTGTCTGTGCCCTTATATTTCTGTCTGTGCCCTTATATTTCTGTCTGTGCCCTTATATTTCTGTCTGTGCCCTTATATTTCTTACATCTCACACTCCTGCATGTAATGATCTTACATCTCACACTCCTGCATGTAATGATCTTACATCTCACACACTCCTGCATGTAATGATCTTACATCTCACACTCCTGCATGTAATGATCTTACATCTCACACTCCTGCATGTAATGATCTTACATCTCACACTCCTGCATGCGTTGATCTTACATCTCTCACTCCTGCATGTAATGATCTTACATCTCACACACTCCTGCATGTAATCATCTTACATCTCACACTCCTGCATGTAATGATCTTACATCTCACACTCCTGCATGTAGTGATCTTACATCTCACACACTCCTGCATGTAATGATCTTACATCTCACACTCCTGCATGTAGTGATCTTACATCTCACACTCCTGCATGTAGTGATCTTACATCTCACACTCCTGCATGTAATGATCTTACATCTCACTCTCCTGCATTTTATAATCTTACATCTCACACTCCTGCATGTAGTGATCTTATATCTCACACTCCTGCATTTAATGATCTTACATCTCACACTCCTGCATGTAGTGATCTTACATCTCACTCTCCTGCATGTAATGATCTTACATCTCACACTCCTGCATGTAGTGATCTTACATCTCACACTCTCCTGCATGTAGTGATCTTACATCTCACACTCTCCTGCATGTAATGATCTTACATCTCACACTCTCCTGCATGTGTTGATCTTACATCTCACACTCTCCTGCATGTAATGATCTTACATCTCACACTCCTGCATGTAATGATCTTACATCTCACACTCCTGCATGTAATGATCTTACATCTCACACTCCTGCATGTAATGATCTTACATCTCACACTCTCCTGAATGTAGTGATCTTACATCTCACACTCTCCTGCATGTAGTGATCTTACATCTCACACTCTCCTGCATGTAATGATCTTACATCTCACACTCTCCTGCATGTAATGATCTTACATCTCACACTCTCCTGCATGTAGTGATCTTACATCTCACACACTACTGCATGTGTTGATCTTACATCTCACACTCACCTGCATGTAATGATCTTACATCTCACACTCTCACACACTCCTGCATGTAATGATCTTACATCTCACACTCTCCTGCATGTAATCATCTGCATGTGATCTTACATCTCACACACTACTGATCTTACATCTCACACTCTCCTGCATGTAGTGATCTTACATCTCACACACATCTGCACTGTGTAGTGATCTTACATCTCACACACTCCTCACACATCTCACACTCCTGCATGCATGTAATGATCTTACATCTCACACTCTCCTGCATGTAGTGATCTTACATCTCACACATGTAATGATCTTACATCTCACACACTCCTGCATGTAATGATCTTACATCTCACACTCTCCTGCATGTAATGATCTTACATCTCACACACTCCTGCACACATCTCACACACTCCTGCATGTAGTGATCTTACATCTCACACACTCCTGCATGTAATGATCTTACATCTCACACTCCTCCTGCATGTAATGATCTTACATCTCACACTCCTGCATGTATGATCTTACATCTCACACTCCTCCTGCATGTCTTACATCTCACACACTCCTGCATGTAATGATCTTACATCTCACACACTTACTGTGTAATGATCTTACATCTCACACACTCCTGCATGTAGTGATCTTACATCTCACACTCCTGCATGTAATGATCTTACATCTCACACACTCCTGCATGTAGTGATCTTACATCTCACACACTACTGCATGTGTTAATCTTACATCTCACACTCTCCTGCATGTAGTGATCGTACATCTCACACCCTCCTGCATGTAGTGATCTTACATCTCACACACTCCTACATGTAATGATCTTACATCTCACACTCCTGCATGTAGTGATCTTACATCTCACACATCTCACACTCCTGCATGTAGTGATCTTACATCTCACACTCCTGCATGTGTTGATCTTACATCTCACACTCCTGCATGTAATGATCTTACATCTCACACTCCTGCATGTAATGATCTTACATCTCACACTCCTGCATGTAATGATCTTACATCTCACACTCCTGCATGTAATGATCTTACATCTCACACTCCTGCATGTAATGATCTTACATCTCACCTCTCCTGCATGAAGTGATCTTACATCTCACACACTCCTGCATGTGTTGATCTTACATCTCACACACTCCTGCATGCATTGATCTTACATCTCACACACTCCTGCATGTAGTGATCTTACACCTCACACACTCCTGCATGCAATAATCATACATCTCACACTCTCCTGCATGTAATCATCTTACATCTCGTGCACTTACTCCTGTACGTAATGATCTTACATCTCACACACTCCTGCATGTAGTGATCTTACATCTCACACTCTCCTGCATGTAATGATCTTACATCTCACACACTCCTGTATGTAATGATGTTACATCTCACACACTCCTGTGTAATGTACATGAATCTAATGACTTACATCACACACTCCTCATGTACACTTACTGCACTGTGTGTGATCTCTTACATCTCACACACTCCTGTATGTAGTGATCTTATATCTCACACACTCCTGTATGTACTGATCTTATATCTCACACACTCCTGTATGTACTGATCTTATATCTCACACACTCATGTATGTAATGATCTTACACCTCACAAACTTCTGTATGTAATGATCTTACATCTCACACACTCCTTGTCATCTCTGTGATTGTTCCTCTCTCCCCCTCTCTCTCCAGTAGATTGTCATCTCTGTGACTGTTCCTCTCTCTCCAGTAGATTGTCATCTCTGTGACTGTTTCTCTCTCTCTCTCTCTCCCTCTCTCTCCAACTCTCCAGTAGATTGTCATCTCTGTGACTGTTCCTCTCTCTCCCTCTCTCTCCAGTACATTGTCATCTCTGTGACTGTTCCTCTCTCCCCCTCTCTCTCCAGTAGATTGTCATCTCTGTGACTGTTTCTCTCTCTCCAGTAGATTGTCATCTCTGTGACTGTTCCTCTCTCCCTCTCTCTCTCCAGTAGATTGTCATCTCTGTGACTGTTCCTCTCTCTCTCTCTCTCTCCATCTCTCCAGCAGATTGTCATCTCTGTGACTGTTTCCCTCCCCCCCCCCCCTCTCTCTCTCCAGTAGATTTTCATTTCTGTGAGTGTTCCTCTCTCTCTCTCTCTCTCTCTCTCTCTCTCTCTCTCTCTCTCTCTCTCTCTCTCTCTCTCCATCTCTCCAGTAGACTGTCATCTCTGTGACTGTTCCTCTCTCTCTCTCCATCTGTCCAGTAGATTGTCATCTCTGTGACTGTTCCCCTCTCTCTCTCTCTCTCTGCATCTCTCCAGTAGATTGTCATCTCTGTGACTGTTCCCCTCTCTCTCTCTCTCTCCATCTCTCCAGTAGATTGTCATCTCTGTGACTGTTCCCCTCTCTCTCTCTCTCTCTCTCTCTCTGCATCTCTCCAGTAGATTGTCATCTCTGTGACTGTTCCCCCCTCTCTATCTCTCTCTGCATCTCTCCAGTAGATTGTCATCTCTGTGACTGTTCCCCTCTCTCTCTCTCTCTCTCTGCATCTCTCCAGTAGATTGTCATCTCTGTGACTGTTCCCCTCTCTCTCTCTCTGCATCTCTCCAGTAGATTGTCATCTCTGTGACTGTTCCCCTCTCTCTCTCTCTCCATCTCTCCAGTAGATTGTCATCTCTGTGACTGTTCCCCTCTCTCTCTCTGCATCTCTCCAGTAGATTGTCATCTCTGTGACTGTTCCCCCCTCTCTCTCTCTGCATCTCTCCAGTAGATTGTCATCTCTGTGACTGTTCCCCTCTCTCTCTCTCTGCATCTCTCCAGTAGATTGTCATCTCTGTGACTGTTCCCCTCTCTCTCTCTGCATCTCTCCAGTAGATTGTCATCTCTGTGACTGTTCCCCCCTCTTTCTCTAAATCTCTCCAGTAGATTGTCATCTCTGTGACTGTTCCCCTCTCTCTCTCTGCATCTCTCCAGTAGATTGTCATCTCTGTGACTGTTCCCCTCTCTCTCTCTCCATCTCTCCAGTAGATTGTCATCTCTGTGACTGTTTCCCTCTCTCTCTCTCTCCAGTAGATTGTCATCTCTGTGACTGTTCCCCTCTCTCTCTCTCCATCTCTCCAGTAGATTGTCATCTCTGTGACTGTTCCCCCCTCTCTCTCTCTGCATCTCTCCAGTAGATTGTCATCTCTGTGACTGTTCCTCTCTCCCCAGTAGATTGTCATCTCTGTGACTGTTCCCCTCTCTCTCTCTCCATCTCTCCAGTAGATTGTCATCTCTGTGACTGTTCCCCCCTCTCTCTCTCTGCATCTCTCCAGTAGATTGTCATCTCTGTGACTGTTCCTCTCTCCCCAGTAGATTGTCATCTCTGTGACTGTTCCTCTCTCCCCAGTAGATTGTCATCTCTGTGACTGTTCCCCTCTCTCTCTCTCCATCTCTCCAGTAGATTGTCATCTCTGTGACTGTTCCCCCCTCTCTCTCTCCATCTCTCCAGTAGATTGTCATCTCTGTGACTGTTCCCCTCTCTCTCTCTCTGCATCTCTCCAGTAGATTGTCATCTCTGTGACTGTTCCCCTCTCTCTCTCTCTCCATCTCTCCAGTAGATTGTCATCTCTGTGACTGTTCCCCTCTCTCTCTCTGCATCTCTCCAGTAGATTGTCATCTCTGTGACTGTTCCCCCCTCTCTCTCTCTGCATCTCTCCAGTAGATTGTCATCTCTGTGACTGTTCCCCTCTCTCTCTCTCTCTGCATCTCTCCAGTAGATTGTCATCTCTGTGACTGTTCCCCTCTCTCTCTCTGCATCTCTCCAGTAGATTGTCATCTCTGTGACTGTTCCCCCCTCTTTCTCTAAATCTCTCCAGTAGATTGTCATCTCTGTGACTGTTCCCCTCTCTCTCTCTGCATCTCTCCAGTAGATTGTCATCTCTGTGACTGTTCCCCTCTCTCTCTCTCCATCTCTCCAGTAGATTGTCATCTCTGTGACTGTTTCCCTCTCTCTCTCTCTCCAGTAGATTGTCATCTCTGTGACTGTTCCCCTCTCTCTCTCTCCATCTCTCCAGTAGATTGTCATCTCTGTGACTGTTCCCCCCTCTCTCTCTCTGCATCTCTCCAGTAGATTGTCATCTCTGTGACTGTTCCTCTCTCCCCAGTAGATTGTCATCTCTGTGACTGTTCCTCTCTCCCCAGTAGATTGTCATCTCTGTGACTGTTCCCCTCTCTCTCTCTCCATCTCTCCAGTAGATTGTCATCTCTGTGACTGTTCCCCCCTCTCTCTCTCCATCTCTCCAGTAGATTGTCATCTCTGTGACTGTTCCCCTCTCTCTCTCTCCATCTCTCCAGTAGATTGTCATCTCTGTGACTGTTCCCCTCTCTCTCTCTCTCTGCATCTCTCCACTAGATTGTCATCTCTGTGACTGTTCCCCCCCCCTCTCTCTGCATCTCTCCAGTAGATTGTCATCTCTGTGACTGTTCCCCTCTCTCTCTCTGCATCTCTCCAGTAGATTGTCATCTCTGTGACTGTTCCCCTCTCTCTCTCTCTCTGCATCTCTCCAGTAGATTGTCATCTCTGTGACTGTTCCCCTCTCTCTCTCTGCATCTCTCCAGTAGATTGTCATCTCTGTGACTGTTCCCCTCTCTCTCTCTGCATCTCTCCAGTAGATTGTCATCTCTGTGACTGTTCCCCTCTCTCTCTCTCTCCATCTCTCCAGTAGATTGTCATCTCTGTGACTGTTCCCCTCTCTCTCTCTCTCTGCATCTCTCCAGTAGATTGTCATCTCTGTGACTGTTCCCCTCTCTCTCTCTCCATCTCTCCAGTAGATTGTCATCTCTGTGACTGTTCCTCTCTCCCCAGTAGATTGTCATCTCTGTGACTGTTCCCCTCTCTCTCTCTTCATCTCTCCAGAAGATTGTCGTCTCTGTGACTGTTCCCCTCTCTCTCTCTCTCTCTGCATCTCTCCAGAAGATTGTCATCTCTGTGACTGTTCCCCTCTCTCTCTCCATCTCTCCAGTAGATTGTCATCTCTGTGACTATTCCTCTCTCCATCTCTCCAGTAGATTGTCATCTCTGTGACTGTTCCCCTCTCTCTCTCCATCTCTCCAGTAGATTGTCATCTCTGTGACTGTTCCTCTCTCTCTCTCCATCTCTCCAGTAGATTGTCATCTCTATGACTGTTCCTCTCTCCCCAGTAGATTGTCATCTCTGTGACTGTTCCCCTCTCTCTCTCTCCATCTCTCCAGTAGATTGTCATCTCTGTGACTGTTCCCCTCTCTCTCTTCATCTCTCCAGTAGATTGTCATCTCTGTGACTGTTCCCCTCTCTCTCTCCATCTCTCCAGTAGATTGTCATCTCTGTGACTGTTCCTCTCTCCATCTCTCCAGTAGATTGTCATCTCTGTGACTGTTCCCCTCTCTCTCTTCATCTCTCCAGTAGATTGTCATCTCTGTGACTGTTCCTCTCTCTCTCTCTCTCTCCATCTCTCCAGTAGATTGTCATCTCTATGACTGTTCCTCTCTCCCCAGTAGATTGTCATCTCTGTGACTGTTCCTCTCTCCCCCCTCTCTCTAGTAGATTTTCCCATTTCCAGATTACTGTACTACTGTACAGTGACTGTACTCCCCCCCCCCCCCCCCCAACACCACGCTTGTTTTGTTTCCTCCAGCAGATTAACACCTTTCCAGAGATTATTATACAGTGACTATTCTCTCTCTCTCTCTCTCTCTCTCTAGTAAATTATCACAATTTGAGAGGTTACTGTACAATGACTGTTCTGTCTCTATCTTCTCTCTTATCTTACTGTACAGCAGGGGTGGGCTAACAGGCTCTCTCACTGGCCAAAACTGGTCAGCTGGTCAGTTGTGGCTGGCCCATCAGGCTGGTGTGAAAGTACTACATAATCTGGAGCTTGAACGCATCAAATAGCAAAATATTCAAAAGCAGAAATGTTGCCTGATGATGGGATCATAGGTACGACGAAATCAGGGTGTTTGTTTATAATGGATTGTTTCTGTCGGGCCAACAATTAGATCAATCTGGTCCAAGGACCAAAACAGGTTGCACATTCCTGCTGTAAAGTGACTACCCCCCCCCCCCCCCCCCACCAGTAATCTGATTTTCATATTTACATACAGTGACTGTTCTATCTCTGTGATAATAGAGTGATATTTAATCTGCATATGTTAATAACTGGCTTTAGTCTGCCTAGCAGCAGACAATAATGGATATAATTATTGTATAAATTGTTAGTTACTTTCTTTATGTTCTTCTATCTTGTCTGTTCTAATAGAGCTTGATTCCTAACCACTCAAACCAAGCCTTCTTATATCTGGACTCATTTATTATTGATTGATTTATTTTGTAGCCAGAGTTAACTGTTTGTGTATCTGTTAGGGGTTCTTATTGTATGTTTGTCAGTATCTAAACTGATTAATATCTTTGACTTTTTATGAATTTTATATGTTAACATAATCATGGTCTGTAGATTTAGTTTATATTTTAGTCAGTCAGTCAGTCAGTCAGTGTCATGTCCTTTGCAGAATCTCCCTCCCATAACAACCTTCTGGAAAACTTCTCGATCACAAGCAAGATGTCTTGCGTCTGATACACCCACCTGCAGATCTCCGCCACATCCTGCACCCATCTTCTCTTTGGCCTTCTTCTTCCTCTCTTCCCAGGCATATACCACTCCATTATTGTTCTCTCTAAACTTTTATGATGTTTCAAGTGACCAGAACATTTTCATTTTCTGTGTTTTATCATCTTTAATAGCCAGCCTTCTTCAGTATTCTGTTCTTAAAGAATGGATGCATTTGTTCTTCTCTTTACCCATGATATTCTTAGAGTCTGTGTGTAACCTGTGTATTCAAAGGCATTTATGCGTGTTCAGCTTGTTTAGTAAGTGTCCAGGTCTCACAGGCATATGTTGCAAAGGGAAAGATGCATGGTCTTAGAAATCTATTTTTTGTGGTTCTGTCTATCCAACTCCATAATTTATGCATTTGTTTTAGTCTTTAAAGAGCAAATGATAGTCCTCGTTAAATTTCTTTCATTGTGGCATCATTGTTGGTAATCAATGACCCAAGATATTCACAATTTTCCACCACCTCAAATCTGTCCTCATTATAACACATATTTATTTCTCCATGGTAGTTTTATCTGTATGCATTATCTTTGTTTTTGCTATGTTAACATGTAAGTATTGATTTTCACTTATTTCTTTGAGTTGAGGTGATTAGGTTTTCTATACCAGTCTGTTATGTTGATAGCACATCTCTTATGTTAGTACGTAACATAATTATCAACATCATAATGTATCGATTAGCATGCTGATAAAGCCTAGGAGATTGTTACATTCACAGATCAGATCTATGTTCTTGTCCCACTCATCCTTGTAGTCAGATCAAAGAGGTATTTATCTTTCTGCCACCCTTTTGTCCTTTTTTGCACAAAGCTTACAAGTTTTCACTGACATTGTGAGTACTACTTATTCAGCATAGCACTTAACAACTGTAAAGTTTCACATAGCACTTTGCAACAGTACATGTTCAGCATGGCACTTTACAGCAGTACATGTTCAGCATGGCACTTTACAGCAGTATATATTCAGCATGGCACTTTACAGCAGTGCATGTTCAGCATGGCACTTTACAGCAGTAAAGAGGCTGCCCTAGGAGAAAATGGATTGATGACATTAAAGAAATTCTGTACTGCTACAACAGATACCTACAGTGAGATATCAATGGATTGATGACATTAAAGAAATTCTTTACTGCTACAACAGATACCTACAGTGAGATATCAATGGACTCAAAAAAACAGAAGTAATGTCAACAAGAAGAAAGAAGCAGAATTTAAACATAGCAATTGAGCATGCAAATATTATACAGGCATCTGAGTTTAAATATCTTGGAACAACATTCACTGTAGATGGTAAATTCGGTGAAGAAATTAACATCTGATGCAGTAAAGCAGTATTGGGACAGCTAGCTCCCCTCTTACAACAAAGGGCAATCCCAGTCAGCACAGAGAAACATCTCATACAAAGCATATTCATTCCCACTCTATGCTACCTGTCCAAGACATGGTCACTTATAAGGAAACATAAAAAAATTAGTAACCATGGAAATGAGGTGTTTGAGAAAGACCATAGGAGTGACAAGAAGTGATAAAACCATGAATGAGGTCATATGAGATCATGTCGGCACAAAACCAATTATAAATTACATACAAAGGCAGCAAATCTAATGGTTTGCACACTTGGAGAGAATGCCTTTTGATGCTATACCATAAAAGGCATATAGAGAAAGAAAAGGATGCAGAGCAAGAGGTAGACCAACAACAAGATGGGAAGATAACATCAGAGCAGCTCTACAGCACCACAATGTGTCTATGGTCCAAGCAGCCAGAAGAGCAGGGAACGGGGCCTTATATCTTCCTCGACACCCAAAGTGGTAAAAGATCATGTAAAGAAGAAGATATCTTCCTGGACACCCAAAGTGGTAAAAGATCATGTAAAGAAGAAGATATCTTCCTGGACACCCAAAGTGGTAAAAGATCATGTAAAGAAGAAGATATCTTCCTGGACACCCAAAGTGGTAAAAGATCATGTAAAGAAGAAGATATCTTCCTCGACACCCAAAGTGGTAAAAGATCATGTAAAGAAGAAGATATCTTCCTCGACACCCAAAGTGGTAAAAGATCATGTAAAGAAGAAGATATTTTCCTGGACACCCAAAGTGGTAAAAGATCATGTAAAGAAGAAGATATCTTCCTCGACACCCAAAGTGGTAAAAGATCATGTAAAGAAGAAAATATCTTCCTCGACACCCAAAGTGGTAAAAGATCATGTAAAGAAGAAGACAGAGCTTCAACATCAACTCAGAATGACAATAGCCATTGCTGCCCATCAAGTAATGGATCCTAAACTGTTCCTCCCCACAACGCTTAATGGCAGAAGTGGAAATTGATGGTGATTATGTGAACTTTAAGAAAACACAGTCACATAAAATAATTACGCTGCCAGATGGCATAGGCATTCTTGCCTCTCTACAGATCTCAGGGGTTGCTCTAATGGATGGTATTCCTATCTCTGTGTTCATAAGTTATGCCAGCATATATGCATTGCATGTAAATTTTCAACCGTTTATACAGTAAATTTCCATGTGTTATTTCATTGAAAATGTATAAATTTAACTCATGCTTATAACTCATTTTTTACCAAACACTTTTGTGAACTTGCCATGGTCCTGAGTTACTAGAATTAAATTTAGTTGACACATTTCCCTGAAAATATTAACTCATTTCTTTGTAGGTAAAATTCTGTATAATTCTTTTAGTTTCATTTTATCCATCACAGGTCAACACATAATGAATTGGAAAAGAATAGGTAGGTCCTGTTTGTTGTTATTAAGCACACTTTATGTTATTTGTGGTCATTTTTTTAAAAGAGGACCCAGTATAGCACTGTGTCACTGGCACCACACACTTATGTCTGTACCGGGACATTTTGAAGTTGATGCCTGTGAGGGGAAGATAGATCTAGTGAAAAATTATAACTACAATACTATCAAAGTTGAAGTTTGCTATCCGGAAAGTCAGATTCCTTGAAATGCTTTGAGCAAATGTAAACATTGGATAACAAATTGCATGATGATTGAGGTTTGAAGGGAAAGAGCACCAGAAGACGTGGTTCTATCGCAAGAGTTGAAATTGTGTTAAATGATTGATTAGCTGGGGGGGGGGGGGGGGGGGGGGCATCAAACTAAAACAATTGTAGATTTGTGGTCATATAAACACTTTCTACAGAATGTCAACAATGAAGAAAACTGGCCCATAAACAGCATGTTTCAGATACTGAACTAATTCCTTGTTATGAACCATAGTAGCTTAGAAAGAATGAGAGAAGAAAGTGAGGTGGAAATGGAGAGACTAGACAGAGAACTAGAAACTAGCCAGCTAATAACATCCAGTATCAGTTTACCCCCAATCTGGAATCAGCAGGCTATGCCACAGAAATAAAAAGACAAATTATCAATGCAGTCTTCATAGCAACATTAGGTCTACACTGTGAAAACTGGTTGTTTGACAAACAGAGTGAGAGAAAACTAACCAGCTGTGTAATGAGATGGAGAAAAGTATTTGACAGAGTGAGAGAAAACTAACCAGCAGCACTATGCTATCAATGCCAAACGTGGACACTTAATCCTCCAATGAACGTAAAATTGTGACAACAGAGATGAAATGCCTTAGAAGAGCTGCAGGAGTTTCAAGGAAGGACAGACTACGAAATCATGAAATCAGACGAATGCTAGGAATAAAGCCAGTCTTACAGGTCATCAAAGAACAACAACTGAAGTGGTTTGGACACCTAACAAGAATGCCCTGGTACTATCCGCCACAGCGAGCCACACTAAAACGTTACAACGGGTATAGAGCGAGTGGAAGACCTCGGAAAATATGGAGTGATGGCATTAAGAACAGCCTTACAGAAATGACCATCAGTCTTAATAGTGCTCTTGACAGAGCCGATCAACGTAAAAATTACATCTCTCCCCCCCCCCCCCCCCCCCCCCCCCCCTTTTCCCGACACTTCGATGAGGTACAAGGTGGAAGAGAAGAAGAAGAATTCGTTAATAAACAGACTTAAATGATTCAGCCACCTAATGCGAATTAACATAGTGACACCGGCAGTGAGAGTATACAACATGAAAATGGAAACAATGCGGCTTTGAAGAAGACAGATCAGTGGAATCAGTGACAAGCTGGGACATCTCAGCAAGACATGCAGCCAGGTGCAGCCTCTGATCATCTGTTAGTCGTCCTTCTGTCTTTCTAGTGGCACCAAACAGGTGTTGACAGGAGAATAATAATAAAAGCTCAAGGCAAGAACCCCTGTGTGCAGCACATGCTGGCTTGGTACTCCTTAGTCACGTATATACTTGTGATCATTAAATCTCATTGGTGAATGAGTAAAGTGGTCTTCATATATGTTGCTTCTCTTGTGGGTGTCGGGATCTGTGGGGTGGAGGGGGACCCACAGCCCATAACAAGCATTTTGAAGTAGGACTGCATCTTCCTGGGAAGCACGAAACCAACAGTCTGCATAAATGTGAGTCAGAACTGTAAAGCAGATGTGTACACAAAATTTAGTTCTGGAATAAGACTAAAGACGACAATTGCGAACAATAGAATTTTTTAAATAATGTATTCGTCTGATCAATAAGAGTGCAACAAATATGATGATAAAACGTCAAGTGCAATTTGTTATATTTACATACATATTATCACAGTAGACAAAACCAAAGGTGCAGTCCACTACGGGTAAATGGCTGTCAGTAGCATACAACAGCTGAACAGCACTGTCACTAGTAAACGTAGCGTTACTTGATATTATTGAAGGCATGACTGACTAATTATTAGTAGCTAAGAGACAACCCGTTCTTTGTTAAGTGGTGAAAAGACGGACGTTGGAGAACAAGATACCATCAGAAAGATCAGACGTAAAAGAGGCATTAGTAGACTGATAGAAGCGATAACAGATAGTCTGAACGATCCAGAACACTGAGAACCCAGATATGTGGAGAGTCAGGCGCCTGAGCCATCTGGCAAGGCATAATAATATATAATTAATAACTGTGATGTTAGAAACTCGGCTAGCCGGACATATATTATCAGTTGGTACCCGTCTGCTCTTACAGTTTTGAGTACATTTGCTGATACAGTTTGGACGACCTGAATCTCCTCAACATCTTTGAATAGCGAGCCAAGTGAACTGCGTCGGTTTTTTTTTTTTTTTCAACATTTGCGAAGTGTTCACGGCTTTCTGCCTCTGACCTGCTGGAATTAGGTCAGATTAAGTGTAGGCTGCTCTTGCACGTCACTAATGTTTTCCCCGGACCCTAGCGAAACACACTGGGCTGGCGGTGTTTATGGCAGCTGGGTCACAGCAGGACGGAGCCGAGTTTTGAGGTCAGCCGACGAAACAGATTTAATCGAAAAATACGAGGCACTTCATCACAAACCTGTACATCTGTGAAGTAACTGAACGTTGGACATGGCCGCCTCAACGCAAGCTTCATTTCTGCTAACTATTGACTTCCGGTTCTTGCAGACGTGACCCACTTTAAGGAGATTATTTGTGGCATATCAACAACGTGGGCGCCGGAACCGAAAGGGAGAGGTCAGCGCCCCCCCCCCCCCCCCATTTTAAAAAGCTGAGGATCTGCCTCTCACATATTTTCTGTAAGGGGACTGCTAAGTATATTATTATACGTATATAATAATAATAATTTGCTGAACAAATAATCAATATAGATTAGTTGCGTATCCTTTACAGGACGTTGCAGAACCAACCACAACAGCCCCTGGCTGTTGTGTGGTTATTCTAGGCAAATTTACGTCCAGTAGTTTGCCATTCCTTTTTGGACGGTCGGCTTCTTTGATACCACTGTCGAAACCAACGCAAGGCGCATGGCCCGCAGCTGGGATAGAACCCGGCATTACCAAGCGTTCGCATCGACTAAGCCACATAATATACTTGACAAAAATATGAAATGTATACATAGATAATACTTCGGCGACAATCTCTATACGTGGTTAAAGAAGCCATTTTAGACACCTAACAAAATTATGGGTTGGTGTCTGCTCAAAAATCTGAGCCCCCACCCCCCTCCCCTATTTATTTTCCTAGAAAAGTTGAGGTGTTGGGAGCGCTAAGGACACCCTGCCACCCCCTTTCGAGATGTTTTTCTAATTTAGGGGATAGGGTGTCTTTCTTTGAGAGCACACTTGAATGTAAATATGCCTGGCTTGCTATCGCAGTTGGTTAAAGCAGACTTCGCGGCAACCGGGGACGGACTTCTTGTGGTCCGGGAGTAGGCAGAAAAGCCTCATTTCCCTCTGATTAACGGTATTTATCATGGAATCAATGCTGAAGGGTTGCGTATAGTACCGAGCTAAGGGTAGACAACTCATACTGGATACTTCAACTAGTAAATGTGCAGTTGAAACATAAATCTGTGTTTCCTTCTCTGTGTTATTTACGTCAGGCTAACTGTAAGCTTAGGGAGCGGCCGTGGGATAGAGACTCGCCTGTGGATCGGAAGGCCGTGGGTTCGGGTCCTCACGGGAGCTGGAC
Organism: Candidula unifasciata; assembly: GCA_905116865.2. Classification (NCBI taxonomy): domain Eukaryota; kingdom Metazoa; phylum Mollusca; class Gastropoda; order Stylommatophora; family Geomitridae; genus Candidula; species Candidula unifasciata. The sequence goes on along the minus strand of CAJHNH020000835.1, from coordinate 439,756 downwards.
TTTTTTTAGGAAATGACTGGCTCCCAGGTCGAGCCAGGAAGTAAAAGCGTCCGGCGTGATGCTCACATCACCCAGCAGGTGCCGAAGTAAAGGCGGCCGGCGTGATGCTGACCACATCACCCAGCAGGTGCCGAAGTAAAGGCGTCCGGCGTGATGCTGACCACATCACACAGCAGGTGCCGAAGTAAAGGCGACCGGCGTGATGCTGACTACATCACACAGCAGGTGCCGAAGTAAAGGCGTCCGGCCTGATGCTGACCACATCACACAGCAAGTGCCATCTGGTCTATAAAATATAGTAAGTGAAGATCACTTTTCACGCCTTTAGGCGCATCAGGCATACGGTACTTGGTGGGTAATGTAGTTAGCATTACGCCGGCTGTCTTTACTTCCCCAGGACATACATCTTGGCACCCATTTTAGGCTGGGTCGACCTGCGACGCCTCATACCATGATGAAAATCCACGCAACCAGCAGTTGGTTTCGATCACGGTACATTGAGTCTGACTCACAACGCCTATGTAACGGACGCCACTAAACAATAAAGGCCCAGTGCAAATACGCTATACGTCTGAAGGAGGGTAAAGCGTCCTTTAGTTACTTTTATTTATCATCTAACCAATTCAAAGCCTAGACAGATTTAACAGGATAGTGTTGGTATTATGTTCCATGCCGCAAGCAGCCAGACAGATTTAACAGGATAGTGTTGGTATTATGTTCCATGCCGCAAGCAGCCAGACAGATTTAACAGGATAGTGTTGGTATTATGTTCCATGCCGCAAGCAGCCAGACAGATTTAACAGGATAGTGTTGGTATTTTGTTCCATGCCGCAAGCAGCCAGACAGATTTAACAGGATAGTGTTGGTATTTTGTTCCATGTCGCAAGCAGCCAGACAGATTTAACAGGATAGTGTTGGTATTATGTTCCATGCCGCAAGCAGCCAGACAGATTCAACAGGATAGTGTTGGTATTATGTTCCATGCCGCAAGCAGCCAGACAGATTCAACAGGATAGTGTTGGTATTATGTTCCATGCCGCAAGCAGCCAGACAGATTTAACAGGATAGTGTTGGTATTTTGTTCCATGTCGCAAGCAGCCAGACAGATTTAACAGGATAGTGTTGGTATTATGTTCCATGCCGCAAGCAGCCACAAGATTTAACAGGATAGTGTTGGTATTATGTTCCATGCCGCAACCCCTAGGATTTGGTTTGACAGTACTTCTGAAATTTACAAAATAGCCGTGGAATATTCACATATTCAGACTACATTTTGTCTGTACTGTAGGGTAGAAGACAGACTAGATTCCGTCTACACTGCAGGGTAGAAGAAAGACTAGATTCCGACTACACTGTAGGGTAGAAGAGGACAGATTAGATTCTGTCTGCACCCCAGGGAAGAAGAAGACAGATTAGATTCTGTCTGCACCCCAGGGTAGAAGAGGACAGATTAGATTCTGTTTTCACCCCAGGGAAGAAGAGGACAGATTAGATTCTGTCTGCACCCCAGGGTAGAAGAGGACAGATTAGATTCTGTCTGCACCCCAGGGTAGAAGAGGACAGATTAGATTCTGTCTGCACCCCAGGGTAGAAGAGGACAGATTAGATTCTGTCTGCACCCCAGGGTAGAAGAGGACAGATTAGATTCTGTCTGCACCCCAAGGTAGAAGAGGACAGATTAGATTCTGTCTGCACCCCAAGGTAGAAGAGGACAGATTAGATTCTGTCTGCACCCCAGGGTAGAAGAGGACAGATTAGATTATGTCTGCACTGCACAGAAGAAGATGAAGCAGTAAAATATTTTGAGGTACTTCTACAGACCAGAATAGTAGAGGACATAAAACATGTCTCTCTACAGTAAAAAGGAGAAAGCAAAAGACTGAATAAATCAACCCAGTTAACCAGTGATTTTGTCAATGTTTCCAGGAGGGCTCATTTGAGGAATTGTCTGGAGAGGTTAAAAGATCTGGTCCCGCTGGGAGTCGACTCCTCTCGTCATACAACACTAGGTCTCTTAACGAAAGCTAGGTCATTTATTAAGGTATGTATGACCTTTATCCTTATAGCTCCTTATGTACAGAGGATATAAATAAATAAATTGTTTCCTATAAACCAGGGTGTCTGCAAAAATGCTTTTGCAGTGTCAGGCTTGAATAACTATATATATATACATACATATGTTGTTGTCAATGCCATGTAGTGGAATGTACATGTTTTCACAAGCCGTTCTTTTCCTCCATACAAGATGTTCCACTTGTCTGGTCTCGGAGGGAGTAGCATTTTTTTTAGTCTCGTTGAGTTTTAGGCACTCAAAGAGATGATGGTCAACAGTTTGGTAGGGGTAGTTACATATCTGGCACTCTGTTTAGGTGTCCATTGAGTGGAGTATGTTGTGTTCTGAGTCTAAAGATGAAGATGCACACATTCTTGTTAAATGGTCAATGCTGTCGTTAGGATCAGGGCTAGCCATGTGTCTATAAACCTCTCTTCCAGTATCCACAATGCCATAAATATATATACATATAAACCACCCTCCCAACTCAACTTGGTCGGAAAAAACTCACATCTGTGCTAAATAAATATTTCCTACCAAGTAGAGTTGGGAAGGTGGTTTTTAGCATAAAATAGCAGTTGGTAGGTTGTTGTTTTTTTTTTAGCACTCATGTAAGTTGGGCAAGTTTTTTTTTTAAAGAACAAAGATGAATTGGGAGTTTTGTTTTGAAATCAAAGATAAGTTAGAGTTTTTGGCACGGAAAAAGTGTCCCTTCAGATATCTTGAACTGGGATCTTGTGCCCCATCAGAAATCTGGGAACATCTGAACTGTAGCTTGACTTTTAATTATATACTTCCTTGCCAAAACGGGAGATAAATAGGTCAATAACATATGAAGGTTAGGCTAGGGTTATTTTTACACCAAAAAGTGTAATGAAAGCAAAGGAAATATTTTTTTTTTTTTTACTTTTAAGAAAGGAAATATCCTGCTATCCTGACCCTGTTAATGTTGCAAGGATGAATAATTTTGTGCATTCAAGGTGTGAAATATTTGTTGCAACTAAAGTTTCTCATTCCCTGGCCACATTAACCCACACATCCCAGTTGCTACATTAACCCACACATCCCAGTTGCTACATTAACCCACACATCCCAGTTGCTACATTAACACACACATCCCAGTTGCTACATTAACCCACACATCCCAGTTGCTACATTAACCCACACATCCTAGCTGCTACATTGACCCACACATCCCAGTTGCTACATTAACCCACACATCCCAGTTGCTACATTGACCCACACATCCCAGTTGCTACATTGACCCACACATCCCAGTTGCTACATTCACCCACCCATCCCATTTGCTACATTAACCCACACATCCCAGTTGCTACATTAACCCATACATCCCAGTTACTACATCAACCCACATAACCCAGTTGCTACATTAACGCACATGCACCAGTTACTGCATTCACCCACACATCCCAGTTGCTACATTAACCCACACATCCCATTTGCTACTTTAAGCCACACATCCCAGTTGCTACAATAACCAACCTGCACCAGTTGCTACAATAACCTACATGCACCAGTTGCTGCATTAACCCACATGCACCAGTTGCTACAATAACCCACATGCACCAGCTGCTACATTAACCCTAATGCTGCAGTTGCTACACTAACCCACACTCATCAGTTGCTACATTAACCCACATGCACCAGTTGCTACATAAACTCACACTCATCAGCTACTACAATAACCCACATGTACCAGGTGCTACATTAACCCACATGCACAAGTTGCTACATTAACTTACACTCATCAGCTGCTACATTAACCCACATGCTCCAGTTGCTACATTAACTCACACTTATCAGCTGCTACATTAATCCACATGCACCAGTTTCTAAATTAACTCACACTCATCAGCGGCTACATTAACCCACATGCACCAGTTGCTACATTAACCCACATGCACCAGTTGCTACATTAACACAAATGTACCAGTTGCTACATTAACCCACATGCACCAGTTGCTACATTAATCCACATGCACCAGTTGCTACATTAACCTACATGCACCAGTTGCTACATAAATCCACATGCACCAGTTGCTACATTAACCTACATGCACCAGTTGCTACATTAACCCACATGCACCAGTTGCTACATTAACCCACATGCTCCAGTTGCTACATTAACTCACACTCATCAGCTGCTACATTAACCCACATGCACCAGTTGCTACATTAACCCACATGCTCCAGTTGCTACATTAACGCACACTCATCAGCTGCTACATTAACCCAGATGCACCAGTTGCTACATTAACTCACATGCTTTAGTTGCTACATTAACTCACACTCATCAGCTGCTACATTAACCCACATGCTCCAGTTGCTACATTAACCCACATGCTCCAGTTGCTACATTAACCCACATTCTCCAGTTGCTACATTAACTCACACTCATCAGCTGCTACATTAATCCACATGCACCAGTTGCTACATTAACCCACATGCACCAGTTGCTACATTAACCCACATGCACCAGTTGCTACATTAATCAACATGCACCAGTTGCTACATTAACATACATGCACCAGTTGCTACATTATCTCACATGCTCCAGTTGCTACATTAATTTACACTCATCAGCTGCTACATTAACCCACATGCACCAGTTGTTACATTAACCCACATATTCCAGTTGCTACATTAACATACATGCACCAGTTGCTACATTAACCCACATGCACCAGATGTTACATTAACCCACATGCACCAGTTGCTACATTAACCCACATATTCCAGTTGTTACATTAACCCACATATTCCAGTTGTTACATTAACCCACATATTCCAGTTGTTACATTAACCCACATATTCCAGTTGCTACATTAACATACATGCACCAGTTGCTACATTAACCCACATGCACCAGTTGTTACATTAACCCACATATTCCAGTTGCTACATTAACATACATGCACCAGTTGCTACATTAACCCACATGCACCAGTTGTTACATTAACCCACATGCTCCAGTTGCTACATTAACCCACATGCATCCAGTTGCTACATTAACCCACATGCACACATTAACACAAGCACCAGTTGCTACATTAACTCACATGCATTCCAGTTGCTACATTAACCCACATGCACCAGTTGCTACATTAACCCACATGCTCCAGTGCTACATTAACTCACATGCTACATTAACTCACACATGCACCAGCTTACATTAACCCACCCACATGCACATTAACAGTTGCTGCATTAACCCACATGCACCAGTTGCTACATTAACCACATCACCAGTTGCTACATTAACCCACATGCCAGCTGCTACATTAACCCACATGCACCAGTTGCTACATTAACCCACATGCACCAGTTGCTACATTAACCCACATGCACCAGTTGCTCCAGTTGCTACATTAACTAACACTCATCCCACATGCCCAGTTCCAGTTGCTACATTAACCCACATGCACCATTAACCCACATGCATCAGTTGCTACATTAACCCACATGCACCAGTTGCTACATTAACCCACATGCTCCAGTTGCTACATTAACCCACATGCACCAGTTGCTACATTAACCCACATGCACCAGTTGCTACATTAACCCACATGCACCAGTTGCTACATTAACCCACATGCTCCAGTTGCTACATTAACTCACATGCACCAGTTGCTACATTAACCCACATGCTTCAGTTGCTACATTAACCCACATCAGTGCACATCCATTTGCTACATTAACCCACATGCACCAGTTGCTACATTAATTAACACTCACAGTTGCTACATTAACCCACATGCTTGCTACATTAACCCACATGCACCAGTTGCTACATTAACCACACATGCTCCAGTTGCTACATTAATGCACCATTTGCACAACCAACCATCAGCTGCTACATTAACCCACATACTCACCAGCTGCTACATTAACCCACATGCACCAGTTGCTACATTAACCCACATGCTCCAGTTGCTCCTCCAGTCATGCTACATTAACCCACATGCACTAGCTGCTACATTAACCCACATGCTCCAGTTGCTACATTAACTCACACTCATCAGCTGCTACATTAACCCACATGCTCCAGTTGCTACATTAACTCACACTCATCAGCTGCTACATTAACCCACATGCACCAGTTGCTACATTGACCCACACTCAAACTAAACATGTTATCTTCTGTCACATTTACCTTTTGTTTAACATTTTATGACTAAAACTGCCAGCTCCTGTCACATTCAAATGTTAAACATTCTGTAACTAAACATGTTCTCTCCTGTCACACTCAAATTATATTAAACATTCTGTGACTAAACATATGATCTCCTGTATCTCTGAGATACTGGTATACTCACTAGCTCCTCTGCTTGCACTAGCCATGGACTTCAGTCCCATGATCATGACAGCCAGTTCTGTGACATGTTCTACCCATGGACTTCAGTCCCATGATCATGACAGCCAGTTTTGTGACATGTTCTACCCATGGACTTCAGTCCCATGATCATGACAGCCAGTTTTGTGACATGTTCTACCCATGGACTTCAGTCCCATGATCATGACAGCCAGTTCTGTGACATGTTCTAGCCATTATTTAACTCTTTAGCTATAGCCAAAACCAAAATGATTAGAGCAGGCTCACTTTGTTGGAATCTCTTCTGTGAGTTTCTGACATTAGCCAAGATTCTCGCAGGGTGGCTTCTTTTTGATATTTCTGCTGTTATTTCTGCTGTTACTTGTTATCCACATTGACATCCTGTCATAACGATACAGCTCATTCATGCTCCGTCCTCCAATGCAGTAGCTTCTTGCTCACCGTACCCAGTAGAGGTTGATTGGCATATCATGCTTTCTTTGCCTCGCAACAGATTTCTACATACTTGTCTTCGTTTAATACCTGTTTCATAATTCATGTTTTGTTGTCAATATTTAGAAAAATTCATAAATGTGACTGTCTACAGAATTTAGAAGAGAAGGAGCGCAAGGCCCTGCTCCTGCGCGATCAGTTGGAACGTGAGAACCGACGACTTCGCCGCAGATTAGACCAGCTGAATCACTTTAACCATAACCAAAACACATACCGCACTCGCCAGGAACGCAGCATCAGCGAGTGTAGTACTTCAACAACATCATCCTCACCATCCATATCTCCATCTACATCATCTTTTAAATCCGAAGAATCTGGTAAGTACCATATGGAATTGCTGACTGATTGAAGTACACATCATTTGATGTTGACTTTCACCACGTATTGTCCCTCTGGATATTTGGTCGAAGTCTCTTGACAATAAAATGTTTTAAGCATGTGGAGAAAATATAACTAGGCTTAATTTCAGACTATCTATGTCTGCTGTGCTGCCATGATTTGGTTGCAACTGACTGTATCATCTGTACAGACATTACAACAGATCATATCATCTGTACAGACATTACAACAGATCATATCACTGTACAGACATTAGAACAGATCATATCATCTGTACAGACATTACAACAGATCATATCATCTGTACAGACATTACAACAGATCATATCACTGTACAGACATTACAACAGATCATATCATCTGTACAGACATTACAACAGATCATATCAACTGTACAGACATTAGAACAGATCATATCATCTGTACAGACATTACAACAGATCATATCATCTGTACAGACATTACAACAGATCATATCATCTGTACAGACATTACAACAGATCATATCATCTGTACAGACATTACAACAGATGATATCAACTGTACAGACATTACAACAGATCATATCAACTGTACAGACATTAGAACAGATCATATCATCTGTACAGACATTAGAACAGATCATATCATCTGTACAGACATTAGAACAGATCATATCATCTGTACAGACATTACAACAGATGATATCATCTGTACAGACATTACAACAGATCATATCATCTGTACAGACATTACAACAGATCATATCATATGTACAGACATTACAACAGATCATATCATCTGTACAGACATTACAACAGATCATATCAACTGTACATACATTACAACAGATCATATCATCTGTACAGACATTACAGCAGATCATATCAACTGTACAGACATTACAACAGATGATATCAACTGTACAGACATTACAACAGATGATATCAACTGTACAGACATTACAACAGATGATATCACTGTACAGACATTACAACAGATCATATCATCTGTACAGACATTACAACAGATCATATCACTGTACAGACATTACAACAGATCATATCACTGTACAGACATTACAACAGATGATATCAACTGTACAGACATTACAACAGATGATATCAACTGTACAGACATTACAACAGATGATATCAACTGTACAGACATTACAACAGATCATATCAACTGTACAGACATTACAACAGATCATATCATCTGTACAGACATTACAACAGATGATATCAACTGTACAGACATTACAACAGATGATATCAACTGTACAGACATTACAACAGATGATATCATCTGTACAGACATTAGAACAGATCATATCAACTGTACAGACATTACAACAGATCATATCATCTGTACAGACATTAGAACAGATCATATCATCTGTACAGACATTACAACAGTTGATATCAACTGTACAGACATTACAACAGATGATATCATCTGTACAGACATTACAACAGATGATATCAACTGTACAGACATTACAACAGATCATATCAACTGTACAGACATTACAACAGATGATATCAACTGTACAGACATTACAACAGATCATATCATCTATACAGACATTACAACAGATCATATCATCTGTACAGACATTACAACAGATGATATCAACTGTACAGACATTACAACAGATCATATCATCTGTACAGACATTACAACAGATCATATCATCTGTACAGACATTACAACAGATCATATCATCTGTACAGACATTACAACAGATGATATCAGCTGTACAGATATTACAACAGATCATATCAGCTGTACAGACATTACAACAGATGATATCAGCTGTACAGACATTACAACAGATGATATCATCTGTACAGACATTACAACAGATCATATCAACTGTACAGACATTACAACAGATCATATCACTGTACAGACATTACAACAGATCATATCATCTGTACAGACATTACAACAGATCATATCATCTGTACAGACATTACAACAGATCATATCATCTGTACAGACATTACAGCAGATCATATCACTGTACAGACATTACAACAGATCATATCATCTGTACAGACATTAGAACAGATCATATCAGCTGTACAGACATTACAACAGATGATATCATCTGTACAGACATTACAACAGATCATATCGCTGTACAGACATTACAACAGATCATATCAGCTGTTCAGACATTACAACAGATCATATCATCTATACAGACATTACAACAGATCATATCAGCTGTACAGACATTACAACAGATCATATCAGTTATACAGATTCTCAGGTGATATAAGGTGGACATTATAACAGATGTTGAAACTTACAGCCTGTTCAAGGTAGGCTGGGGCAGTCATCGGATTTCACGGATGCCTTGAGACTGAAGTCTGCCTCCTAATTCTCGTGTCAGTTGTCCATGTCTTCTTCAAAAGTGCAAGTCATTCAGCAGAGCCTCTGTATGTTTGCTGCAGTACCAGAATGTACAATTCTGTAATCTTAGAGATCAGTGCTGAAAATCACAAAACAGGAGTGGTATCAGGTAGAAAAGAGAATAGAACTGTAAAATGCAGAAGACTGGCAGTTGTCAGAAGCATGAGTGATGAGTTGCATAGGACAAGCAAAATTTGGCAATCCCACCAGGACCCAGGGCTGGGCTGCAGAAAAGCCACACAGGAAGCTGATAAATTAACAACCAACATCCAACAGTGTGATGAAATAGCAACATCCATAAACCATGGAGAGGAATGGATACCTATACCAAATTAACACAAGCAGTACTTTGTGGTGGTTATCAACCAGACAAGACAGTGCCATGATTTGGCGCCACCAGTAGTTGATGCAGACATGAAAGCATTGCTGGAGGAACACACATCACCGGAAGATGCTGAAACAAATACAAATGGTTCTGTGATTCATCAGAAGCAAAATGCATGGGCTTTCACCGCAAGAACCAAAGGGAAAGTCATTAAAGAAGACAGTGGAGCCTTGGCTTCTACCTCCAGTAGCATGAGAATGGAAGTCATGGATGTGACAAAAGCCCTAGAATGGCTCAAACCTTGGGAGGTCACCACTGTGTGCTTGCTCAGTGACTCAATAAGCATGCTACAGAAGATCAAGGCCAGGTACATACAGACACAGAGACCCATCTGATACAGCATGCAGGGTTTTACCAAATGTCCTTCATTTGTGTCCCAGGGAATGCTGGTGTGAAAGGTAATGAGAGAGCAGATGCTTCTGGGTGGCAGTGCAACTATCAGAAATGGGCCATTTGTGGACAGAGAGACATCATCGATGCCATATGAGAGACTAAATGCTGTGAGGCTTTCAGTAGCGCAACTATCAGAAATGGGCCATTTGTGGACAGAGAGACATCATCGATGCCAAATGAGAGACTAAATGCTGTGAGGCTTTCAGTAGTGCAACTATCAGAAATGGGCCATTTGTGGACAGACATCATCGATGCCATATGAGAGACTAAATGCTGTGAGGCTTTCAGTAGTGCAACTATCAGAAATGGGCCATTTGTGGACAGAGAGACATCATCGATGCCATATGAAAGACTAAATGCTGTGAGGCTTTCAGTAGTGCAACTATCAGAAATGGGCCATTTGTGGACAGAGAGACATCATCGATGCCAAATGAGAGACTAAATGCTGTGAGGCTTTCAGTTTCATGAACAGTGATTTTTTTTTACTGAATAGACTGAGAGTTGAAGATGAGGTAAAGTGTTCAGTGAAGTTAATAAATGAGAAAGCAGACACTGATTTTTGACATATAACGTAGGATGCTTCACTGACATAGTTGCTTATAAAGTATTACATGTGTTGTTGTGGTTATGTAATATTTTATGAATATATTTTGGTTTCACCAGATGAGATTGATGTTATTGGTGGCTTCCTGAGTGACACCGATGATCAGCTGAGTGTGGAAAGTCTGGGCAGCGACGGCAGCATCGATGGTCACCGTTGTTACAGCAGCAACTTTTCAGATGATTCTGGTGTCTCGTCTGGACTGTCAGCACTTTGACTTGCGGCAGTAACTGCTGCTCAGTGAGTGTCTTGTGATGCAGTCATGAAGGGAGGTTCATTATTAGCATTCTCACTATCATCAACAAAGTTTGTGACTGGACTACTTGATCATACCTGACCCTGGTTGATGAGGCTCAGACAACTGACCAGCAGTACTCATACTTATGTGGATAATGTGGGTGGAACATTGTTCTGTGATCACACTGAGGAATAACCATAGTGCCATACTAGACAAAAGTTCTCATGATACATTTTTGCTCATGCTTTCATTGACTAACTTCACGTCATGTTGTTTACCGAAGAATAGCCATCTTGAAACAAAGAATTTTTCAGATCAACTCACTATATAGAAACCTTTATAAAACTGTAGGCCATTTGTCGACAGTCACTTTTGTCACTTGACATGTGTCTTGTCATTTTCTGGTGAAGTCCAGAATGTCAAGATAGTTACAATATTATATTTGTTACTGTAAACTGGTATGATACATTTTGATATTGTTCAATGTAAAAACCAACATTCTTTATGGTTTTTATATTTCATTATCCACTTTTGGTTTTTTTAAATCTGTTTCTGTGTTGATACATAATACATTTGTGCTGTTTATATTACACGTTTTATGTTAAACAAAATGGCAGATTTACTAAGTTTTCAAGAGACTATAATTTTATCAGGTGGGGGGTGGTGGACTGTTGAACGGTTCTAAAATCTAGAGGTAATGAGGACACTGGCTCTTAGTTCAGAAGTAATTGCTAGGGGTAATGTCTCAGTCCAGTGATTCCCAAACTGTGCGCCCCAGAAAGCCGTGAACTCTTCAAAGGGGTGCCGCGAAATATTTGAAGACACATGAGTTTAATTGTATTTATCTCTTACATACAAATATTCATACTTTTACTTAGGTTAGGGCGCCGTAGAAAAAAATGTAATTGAAAAAAGGAGCCCCAACTTAGACAAGTTTGAGAAACTCTGTCTTAATCTATAATTATTGAACAGCCAGGAGACAACAGTCACAGGTTAGTTGTGTTCCCAGGATAGCGAAGATGATTCGGAGATACATTTACACAAAGTTCCCTTCTATGATTCAGCTTGGCTTTTACCAAAACATCACACAAAAACCAGTGTAGATAAGACAAACAGTCAACAGTCAATTAAATTAATTATGGCAGGGACACAAGGTGGGTGGGGGGGGTGGGGCTTAACTCGTTGCAATATCCAAAATCCTTGCTGCTCGATTTGGCTGCTATGTCCGGTCCGAGGGGGGGGGGGGGGGTGCATCCTTTTGTTGCTGGGTGTTGGCTGAAAGCTTCACATCCGTTCCCTGCCATATCAGGCCACGAGAAAAAGTCACTGTCTTAGCCTCACAGGGATGCTCTCTGTATCTCTCCCTAACCAACCTACCTGTGAGTCAAACAGTTTCTTGTGCCCAACTTACGCTGTTCTTTTCTTAAACTATACTCTTGACTCCTGAACCAACCATGCTGGTCTTAAAACCAGGTCAAAGTCTAAGGTCTCACAGTTGCCCTCTATCACACTAGACATGTTTATAGAAATTTATAGAACTGACAACAAATCGTATGAGAGCTCAATCAAAGAACTGACAACAAATCCAATGAGAGCTCAATCGAAGAAGTGACAACAAATCGTATGAGAGCTCAATCGAAGAACTGACAACAAATCGTATGTAGCCAAGTATGCTGCAGTATCTAATTTTATAAACTTAGTGGAAATAATCCTCTTCACACACAGCACAGCACTATACACACAGGACAGCACTCTACACACAGAACTGCACTCTACACACAGAACAGCACTCTACACAGAACAGCACTCTACACACAGAACAGCACTCTACACACAGAACAGCACTCTACACACAGAACAGCACTCTACACACAGAACAGCACTCTACACACAGAACAGCACACTGCACACAGAACAGCACACTGCACACAGAATAGCACTCTACACACAGAACAGCACTCTGCACACAGAACAGCACACTGCACACAGAATAGCACTCTACACACAGAACAGCACTCTACACACAGAACAGCACTCTACACACAGAATATCACACTGCACACAGAATAGCACTCTACACACAGAATAGCACTCTACACACAGAACAGCACTCTACACACAGAATAGCACTCTACACACAGAATAGCACTCTACACAGAACAGCACTCTTCACAAACAACAGCACACTACACACACACACAGCACTCTACACACAGAACAGCACTCTACACACAGAATAGCACACTACACACAGAATAGCACACTACACACAGAACAGCAAGCTGGCTGAGGATCAGGATATTTTTAATTGACACAAAAAACAGCAATATTATCAGTCTGGGCCCTGTTGTTTAAACCTGACAAGTTGTTCAATATTTCAACAAGCTGGCATTGTTCTGATGGTCGAGGACACTAACAGCTCCAATATTCAGCAATCTGCTTGCCATAATGCCATGGCAGCAACGCAGGCAGCATGAGGTGACTGGTGGCACATCAGTCTCTTCAGGAAGTGTGGTGCTTTGGTGTACACATCACGACAAGTATGCAGCAGTTTTCCATTTGTTAAAATGTATATTGTTATTTGAATTCATGTTGTGTGAAACTGTACCAAGTCTGTCTGCTGTGTGTCTGTCTGCTGTGTGTCTGTCTGCTGTATGACTCTGTTCTGATACTTAATAGAATAACTGTTGACATCACAGAAGATGTCTGTTGTGGAATAAAATGTACATTTGGTGAATGTCAGTTTGTGGAGTGATAGGTTCTCTACATTGGATGAAGAGTGCTTGACCTCCTGGTGAGCATGTTTTGTGTCAGTAGTTTATGACTTGATTCATTGCCCTCAGACCATGACTCATGCATCTGGCAAATCATGAGAATCTGTGTAAATGATGGATATTCTTTTAATGACGCACCTTTCAAAGGGGTCATTTTTGGATTGCTTTGGTTTACAACTCTTGAGATAATCGCAAACAAATTGTGTAATCAATTTTTTTTTTAGATAATTGTAAATATAGCAATAAGTAGATTTTTTAATTGAATATGATGCAAACATTTGTATCCTTGTTTATAAGGGTGGCAAGGAAGAGTCTAATAGTGTCTTTGTTCAGTCTTGAACGTTGTTTGTCAACAGGAGCATGTTCAGGTGGTTCTTAAAGTCTGTACATGTCCTGAATTCATTTGAGTTAGTTCCTTAGTTGACACTCCTCTGAGGTTGTAGAAACAAAAGCCACGCCTCTTTCTGGCCAGCCTGAAGGTCGCAGGAACCAGTTTGCTGAATCTCTGAATTTTACGAACAAATCTGTCAAGGGCTCTACCATATATTTGAATTGATCTATACACCAAGTCAGGCTCATTTATTCAGCCTAAATGTTTGTAAACGCTTGTCATTGCCGGCACTTGTTTTTATGTTTTAGTAAGTTCACATACTTCTTGTGAAATCATAGCTTCCTATATTTGTAGAATGCAATATATTATGTCTTATAAGAAATTTACAAAGAAAACTGATTACCCATATCAGAGAATGACAGACTACATTCTCTCTTTCACATCAAGTGAAGGAGAAATCCCGAGTACATCAAGAGAATGAATTTAACTTGTCCGAAGCAAGTAAAAGAATTGAAATTTTAAATATCTAGCAAGTTTATTCTTGGCAGACAGGAGAATAGATCGGGAAATAGACACAAGATGCCAATGAGCCAGTGCACTTATACTTGTGTGCCAACTGACATCGTTATTAAGACAGCCAAACATACATTAGAGCACCAAGGAATCAGAGAAAAGTTAGAAATGATATAACCAGACAGGCTGTAGGAACAGCACCAGGTTGTGCAGCAAAACAGAAGATCAAATGGTTTGATCATCTAGTAAGAATGTGCCAGAACATCTACAGATGAAAAGATCTGAAGTGAAATCAAAAGGCTGCCCTTGGAGAAGATGGATTGAATACATTACAGAGCTTCTACACCAGTATGGAATGATAGTCATAGCTACCCATCCTCCCCACACAGTTCATTAACTGTGTGAATTTGCAGCTGGGAAGCTACACCTGGGCAGTGTGGGCAAGCTAGTGTCTGCCTGGACACGAACCTCATGCCTGTGACATTGTTACTTGAGTTCATACTGCTACACCAGGGCTACACTAGTGGAGGAGCAGCCCGCAGCAGTGTGGGCATGCTAGTGTCTGACTGGATACGAACCTCATGCCTGTGACATTGTTACTTGAGTACATACTGCCACACCAACAGAATGTTGTTGTTCTGAGGCAGTCAAACTTTTACTTCATGGAAATAAGCTTTGTGATTCTCATTTATGCATTTATATAACACTACAATCAAAACCAACAGCACTCAATTTCTCTTACTAGACATATTCAACAGTAAATGCATCATATGTGTAACAACAGATATCTCTTATCTATTTCTATTTTCAGTTTAATTTTGAACTGTTATCACTTTCAACTTACGTTATTTTCGTCAATAACTAGTAGTTTATATTATCCTTCTTTTAGTTCCAAAAGATAGTATCAACATCTGAAGGTGCCCACACAATTTAAACAGCAAAGTAGTTTTAAACTGATAACCAAACAAGAGATTTCCTGTAATATTCAATCAGTGATCTGACTAACATTCAATTAATTACTTGATAGACTGCCAGCCAATCAGTGATCTGACTAACATTCAATTAATTACTTGATAGACTGCCAGCCAATCAGTGATCTGACTAACATTCAATTAATTACTTGATAGACTGCCAGCCAATCAGTGATCTGACTAACATTCAATTAATTACTTGATAGACTGCCAGCCAATCAGTGGTCTGGTTATGAACCAATCATATTTTTAATTCAGATATATTACTTCTTCTTCTTCGTCATCATCATCATCTTCTTCTTCTCCTTCTTCCTCCTCCCCTTCTTCTTCCTCCTCATTCTCCTTCTCTTCTTCTTCCTACTTATCCTCCTTCTCTTCTTCTTTCTCCTGCTCCTCCATTTCTTCCTCCTGCTTCTTCTTCCTGCTCCTCCTCTTCTTCTTCTTGCTCCTTCTCCTCTTCCTCCTGCTCCTTCTCTTCCTCTTCCTCCTGCTCATTCTCTTCTTCTTCCTCCTGCTCCTTCTTTTCTTCTTCCTCCTGCTCCTACTCCTTTTCTTTCTCCTGCTCCTTCTCCTCTTCTTCCTCCTGCTCCTTCTCTTCTTCCTCCTGCTCCTTCTCTTCTTCTTCCTCCTGCTCCTTCTCTTCTTCCTCCTGCTCCTTCTCTTCTTCCTCCTGCTCCTTCTCTTCTTCCTCCTGCTCCTTCTCTTCTTCTTCCTGCTCCTTCTCTTCTTCCTCCTGCTCCTTCTCTTCTTCTTCCTGCTCCTTCTCTTCTTCTTCCTGCTCCTTCTCTTCTTCTGCTACTTCTCATCTTCTGCTCCTTCTCTTCTGCTCCTTCTCTTCTTCTGCTACTTCTCTTCTCCTGCTCCTTCTCCTCTTCCTCCTGCTCCTTCTCTTCTTCTTCCTCCTGCTCCTTCTCTTCTTCCTCCTGCTCCTTCTCCTCTTCCTCCTGCTCCTTCTCTTCTTCCTCCTGCTCCTTCTCCTCTTCCTCCTGCTCCTTCTCTTCTTCCTCCTGCTCCTTCTCTTCTTCCTCCTGCTTCTTCTCTTCTTCCTCCTGCTCCTTCTCTTCTTCCTCCTGCTCCTTCTCTTCTTCCTCCTGCTCCTTCTCCTCTTCCTCCTGCTCCTTCTCTTCTTCCTCCTGCTCCTTCTCCTCTTCCTCCTGCTCCTTCTCTTCTTCCTCCTGCTCCTTCTCTTCTTCCTCCTGCTCCTTCTCCTCTTCCTCCTGCTCCTTCTCCTCTTCCTCCTGCTCCTTCTCCTCTTCCTCCTTCTCCTCTTCCTCCTGCTCCTTCTCCTCTTCCACCTGCTCCTTCTCTTCTTCCTCCTGCTCCTTCTCTTCTTCCTCCTGCTCCTTCTCCTCTTCTTCCTCCTGCTCCTTCTCCTTTTCTTCCTCCTGCTCCTTCTCTTCTTCCTCCTGCTCCTTCTCTTCTTCCTCCTGCTCCTTCTCTTCTTCCTCCTGCTCCTTCTCTTCTTCCTCCTGCTCCTTCTCTTCTTCCTCCTGCTCCTTCTCCTCTTCCTCCTGCTCCTTCTCCTCTTCCTCCTGCTCCTTCTCTTCTTCTTCCTGCTCCTTCTCTTCTTCTTCCTGCTCCTTCTCTTCTTCTGCTACTTCTCATCTTCTGCTCCTTCTCTTCTGCTCCTTCTCTTCTTCTGCTACTTCTCTTCTTCTGCTCCTTCTCTTCTTCTTCTCCTGCTGCTTCTCTTCTTCTGCTCCTTCTCTTCTTCTGCTACTTCTCTTCTTCTGCTCCTTCTCTTCTTCTTCCTCCTGCTCCTTCTCCTCTTCTTCCTCCTGCTCCTTCTTCTCTTCTCCCTCTGCTTCCTTCTCCTTCTCCTCTTCCTCCTGCTCCTTCTCTTCTTCCTCCTGCTCCTTCTCTTCTTCCTCCTGCTCCTTCTCCTCTTCCTCCTGCTCCTTCTCCTCTTCCTCCTGCTCCTTCTCCTCTTCCTCCTTCTCCTCTTCCTCCTGCTCCTTCTCCTCTTCCTCCTGCTCCTTCTCTTCTTCCTCCTGCTCCTTCTCCTCTTCTTCCTCCTGCTCCTTCTCTTCTTCCTCCTGCTCCTTCTCTTCTTCCTCCTGCTCCTTCTCTCTTCCTCCTCCTGCTCCTTCTCTTCTTTCCTCCTGCTCTTCTCTTCTTTCTTCCTCCTGCTCCTTCTCTTCTTCCTCCTGCTCCTTCTCCTCTTCCTCCTGCTCCTTCTCCTCTTCCTCCTGCTCCTTCTCTTCTTCTTCCTGCTCCTTCTCTTCTTCTTCCTGCTCCTTCTCTTCTTCTGCTACTTCTCATCTTCTGCTCCTTCTCTTCTGCTCCTTCTCTTCTTCTGCTACTTCTCTTCTTCTGCTCCTTCTCTTCTTCTTCTCCTGCTGCTTCTCTTCTTCTCCTCCTTCTCTTCTTCTTTCTCCTGCTCCTCCTCTTCTTCCTCCTGCTTCTTCTTCCTGCTCCTCCTCTTCTTCTTCTTGCTCCTTCTCCTCTTCCTCCTGCTCCTTCTCTTCTTCTTCCTCCTGCTCATTCTCTTCTTCTTCCTCCTGCTCCTTTTTCTCTTCTCCCTCTGCTTCCTTCTCCTCTTCTTTCTCCTGCTCCTTCTCTTCTTCTGCTCCTTCTCCTCTTCTTCCTTCTGCTCCTTCTCCTCTTTTTCCTCCTGCTCCTTCTCTTCTTCTTCAGCAATCTGAGCCCTTAAGGCTCACTGGTGTGTCTATTATGTGCCTCCATTCGTCTCTGTGTCTAGCTTTTCTTTCTAGTTGGTGACTTCAGGTGTTTGTAGGTCTGTTTGCATATTATCTCTCCACATGCTCGGCTCTCTAGCGTAGGTGGCTAAACCGGATTGCGCAGAGACCGGGTGGCTAACTCCTTGTGGTCCGGGTTCAAGCCCTGGTGTAGGCAGTAAAGCCACATTTTCTCCCAGATTTACGGTATTTACAATGGAATCAAGGCCAAAAGGTTGCGATATCCATAATACCGAGCCTAAGGGTTAACAGCTTCTGGATTCTAAAACAAACAAACATCTCTCTTTACATCTTCTTGATCTGCCTTGTGCCTGGACTTGCTTAACTCCCTTGTGTACACAGTTGTTGCCCCTCTGTCAGCTGCCATTCTCTCCTGATGCCCCAGTTATTTCATTCTGTTAGCCCTCCTGATGCCAGTTGCTCAGTTATGGATAAACAGATTATGAATTTCATTGTTGCTTCTCCTTCTCCATTCCTTACATCTTCATGGGTCTAAAGACTTGGTGGTAAATATCTTATCACTGGCTAAACTAAAACCCAGTGAGAAGCTTTATGACATAATCAGTCAGTAACTTTAATACAACCAATCTATGATTGGTTAATGAAATCCCAGTATAGCCCTGGCACTGGTTTCTCAATTAGAATAAATGAAGATGTCCTGAAGCGTCCTTGACCCTAAAGTATTATTTTTGAAGCA
The DNA here is from genome assembly GCA_905116865.2 of Candidula unifasciata. Taxonomy (NCBI): domain Eukaryota; kingdom Metazoa; phylum Mollusca; class Gastropoda; order Stylommatophora; family Geomitridae; genus Candidula; species Candidula unifasciata. The sequence continues at coordinate 420,513 of CAJHNH020000835.1, read as the reverse complement.
AGTTACAGAAGTGTATGTTGCCAGGAAGTTCACCAGTATTGCAATTATTATAAATATATTCTGTAGTAAAGTAGAACAGAAATGTAGATAAATACAGAGAGATGAAAGTGCTTTAAAAAAAAAGAATTAAAATGTTGATGTTTATGCAAACGACAACAGAAATGTTGGATGAACCAAAGCTCACAATCAAGCAAAGGTGTGGACAGTCCATGTTTGTGTGTGAGTTAGTGACATTAATCTGTGCTTGTGTGTGAGTTAGTGACATTAATCTGTGCTTGTGTGTGAGTTAGTGACATTAATCTGTGCTTGTGTGTGAGTTAGTGACATTAATCTGTGCTTGTGTGTGAGTTAGTGACATTAATCTGTGCTTGTGTGTGAGTTAGTGACATTAATCTGTGCTTGTGTGTGAGTTAGTGACATTAATCTGTGCTTGTGTGTGAGTTAGTGACATTAATCTGTGCTTGTGTGTGAGTTAGTGACATTAATCTGTGCTTGTGTGTGAGTTAGTGACATTAATCTGTGCTTGTGTGTGAGTTAGTGACATTAATCTGTGTTTGTGTGTGAGTTAGTGACATTAATCTGTGCTTGTGTGTGAGTTAGTGACATTAATCTGTGCTTGTGTGTGAGTTAGTGACATTAATCTGTGCTTGTGTGTGAGTTAGTGACATTAATCTGTGCTTGTGTGTGAGTTAGTGACATTAATCTGAGCTTGTGTGTGTGTTAGTGACATTAATCTGTGCTTGTGTGTGAGTTAGTGACATTAATCTGTGCTTGTGTGTGGGTTAGTGACATTAATCTGTGCTTGTGTGTGAGTTAGTGACATTAATCTGTGCTTGTGTGTGAGTTAGTGACATTAATCTGTGCTTGTGTGTGAGTTAGTGACATTAATCTGTGCTTGTGTGTGAGTTAGTGACATTAATCTGTGCTTGTGTGTGTGAGTTAGTGACATTAATCTGTGCTTGTGTGTGGGTTAGTGACATTAATCTGTGCTTGTGTGTGAGTTAGTGACATTAATCTGTGCTTGTGTGTGAGTTAGTGACATTAATCTGTGCTTGTGTGTGAGTTAGTGACATTAATCTGTGCTTGTGTGTGAGTTAGTGACATTAATCTGTGCTTGTGTGTGAGTTAGTGACATTAATCTGTGCTTGTGTGTGAGTTAGTGACATTAATCTGTGCTTGTGTGTGAGTTAGTGACATTAATCTGTGCTTGTGTGTGAGTTAGTGACATTAATCTGTGCTTGTGTGTGAATTATTCTCATTTATGAATATAGGAAGTCGTCCATGTTTGTGTGTGGATTGTCATCACGTATGGATGTAGATCTGTATGGATTGCCTCTGTATAGCATGTTGCTATATGGGCTGTTCGTTTACATGATGTGTGAGTTGTTGGCTGGCATTTGATGAAATTTACCATTATAATTTTGTATCTGTGATAATAAAAGGTTCTAGCCTTGACTTTTTGTGTGCAATGATTGGCTGATTGTTGTCACGTGTTACATGAATACATTCAGTTGGCCAGATTTTGTTTGTGCTGCAAGCAGAAGACTTTCTGTTACACATTTGCTGGGAATTATCTAGCTATAGCCGTATAGTTTGTATCAGATTAGTTAGTAAAGATCACTTGTTTTAGTAGATTATATTAACTTTACATTGCTTTATCTTAATGATATATGGGTAACTGGTATTCTGTTAAGTTACATGCACAGATACATGGTGCTCTGTTAAGATAAATTTACAGAGAAATTTAATCTTATCAGGCTTGTATTTAGATAAACACACACATGCATGATGTTGTATCAGTTCAAATATAGGCATACAAAACTTGAAAGTCAGTAGTAAACTGTTGAAAAAGTGTTGATAAAAAAAAAAAAAAAAAAAAAACAATTGAAATCAGAACTGTCAGGAAAAGACACATTACATTTATGGAGATATCAACAGAAAAAGTGTGATGCAGAAATGATGTGGGAAAGTACTAGCTGGGAACACAGATGTCTGTGGTCAGCTAAAGAAAACTTCCAAATTAATTCAGCGAGATTAACTTAGTTTAAATGTCTGATGGCAGAAGGGAAGTCAACAGGATCAGCTCAAGAGCAAACAACTAAAAAACAAACAAGAAACTACTTTAACTCTTTTCACCTCCAAGCTTTATTACTTTAAGTCTGACATCTTATTTATTTCTGACATCTCATACTGTTATTTCTGACATCAAATACTGTTACTTTATTTCTGACGTCTCAGACTGTTATATCTGACTTCTCAGACTGTTATATGACATCTCAGACTGTTATATCTGACATCTTAGACTGTTATATCTGACCTCCCAGACTGTTATATCTGACATCTCAGACTGTTATATCTGACATCTCAGACTGTTATTTCTGACACTCAGACTGTTATATCTGACATCTCAGACTGTTATATCTGATATCTCAGACGGTTATATCTGACATCTCACACTTATATCTAACATCTCATACTGTTATTTCTGACATCTCATACTGTTATTTCTGACATCTCATACTGTTATTTCTGACATCTCAGACTGTTATTTCAGACATCTCAGACTGTTATTTCTGACATCTCAGACTGTTATATCTGACACTCAGACTGTTATATCTGACATCTCAGACGGTTATATCTGATATCTCAGACGGTTATATCTGACATCTAAGATCTAACATCTCATACTGTTATTTCTGACATCAAATACTGTTATTTTATTTCTGAAATCTCAGACTGTTATATCTGACATCTCAGACTGTTATATGACATCTCAGACTGTTATATGACATCTCAAACTGTTATATCTGACATCTCATACTGTTATATCTGACATCTCATATTGTTATATCTGACATCTCAGACTGTTATATCTGACATCTCAGGCTCTTATATCTGACATCTCAGGCTCTTATATCTGACATCTCATACTGTTATTTCTGACATCTCAGACTGTTATTTCTGACATTTCAGACTGTTATTTCTGACATCTCAGACTGTTATATCTGACTTCCCAGACTATTATATCTGACATCTCAGACTGTTATATCTGACATCTCAGACTGTTTTATCTGATATCTCAGACGGTTATATCTGACATCTCAGACTTAATCTGACATCTCATACTGTTATTTCTGACATCAAATACTGTTACTTTATTTCTGACGTCTCAGACTGTTATATCTGACTTCTCAGACTGTTATATGACATCTCAGACTGTTATATCTGACTTCTCAGACTGTTATATCTGACATCTCAGACTGTTATATCTGACATCTCAGACTGTTATATCTGACATCTCAGACTGTTATATCTGACATCTCAGACTGTTATATCTGACATCTCAGACTGCAGCTTTAATTCCTTGCATCTCACAAAGGTGATGCATCAATTTCTTACAATGTACATCATCTCACACACTTGTTGACTTTTTAGCAATTCGCGTGTTGTTGACTTTGTGGCAATCCGCGTGTTTGATGTGTGAAGCTAGCTTGTCAGATATAACAACCTGGCCACAAAAAGAACTTAAATGAGCCTTGTTGGTGTGTGATGTGAGAAAGTTATTATCTCCCTAAGTGGGCTTATTTCTAAAGAACTCGACAAACTGTGTCATTTACTCAGTGGTGTTGAGTTTAGACTTAAGTTAATGTGAGATATTACAGTCAGTAGTGGACTTAAGTTAATGTGAGATATTACAGTCTGTGGTGTTGAGTTTAGACTTAAGTTAATATGAGATATTACAGTCTGTGGTGTTGAGTTTAGACTTAAGTTAACAGAGATATTACAGTCAGTGGTGTTAAGTTTAGACTTAAGTTAATGTGAGATATTACAGTCTGTGGTGTTGAGTTTAGACTTAAGTTAATGTGAGATATTACAGTCTGTGGTGTTGAGTTTAGACTTAAGTTAATGTGAGATATTACAGTCTGTGGTGTTGAGTTTAGACTTAAGTTAACATGATATATTACAGTCAGTAGTGTTAAGTTTAGACTTAAGTTAACATGAGATATTACAGTCAGTAGTGTTAAGTTTAGACTTAAGTTAATGTGAGATATTACAGTCAGTAGTGTTAAGTTTAGACTTAAGTTAATGTAAGATATTACAGTCAGTAGTGGACTTAAGTTAATATGAGATATTACAGTCTGTGGTGTTGAGTTTAGACTTAAGTTAACATGAGATATTACAGTCAGTAGTGTTAAGTTTAGACTTAAGTTAACATGAGATATTACAGTCAGTAGTGTTAAGTTTAGACTTAAGTTAATGTGAGATATTACAGTCAGTAGTGTTAAGTTTAGACTTAAGTTAATGTAAGATATTACAGTCAGTAGTGTTAGGTTTAGACTTAAGTTAATGTGAGATATTACAGTCTGTGGTGTTGAGTTTAGACTTAGGTTAATGTGAGATATTACAGTCTGTGGGGTTAAGTTTAGACTTAAGTTAATGTAAGATATTACAGACAGTAGTGTTGAGTTTAGACTTAGGTTAATGTAAGATATTACAGTCTGTGGTGTTGAGTTTAGACTTAAGTTAATGTGAGATATTACAGTCAGTAGTGTTAAGTTTAGACTTAAGTTAACATGAGATATTACAGTCAGTAGTGTTAAGTTTAGACTTAAGTTAATGTAAGATATTATAGTCTGTGGTGTTAAGTTTAGACTTAAGTTAATGTAAGATATTACAGTCTGTGGTGTTAAGTTTAGACCTAAGTTAATGTAAGATATTACAGTCTGTGGTGTTAAGTTTAGACTTAAGTTAATGTGAGATATTATAGTAATCTGGTAATCTTAGTTTCAGCTTTATAGCAAACGGGTCACCCCATAGTTGGTGTGCTCCTGTGCCATCGAAAAACACACAGAATGTTTATCACAGTTCCTTGTGGAAAGATTCACAGACTTCTGTATCAGCATATGTAGCAAACACAGGCATTAAAAGCATATGGTAGCCATCCGAAGTGCTAACACAAACAGTCCGACATTAGAAATGCAGTTCATCGTGGATGGTAGCAAAGGTCACCAACAGATCAGTAGTTGCACACGCAAATAATTTTAATCACAAACTGGCACCACCAATATTGCGACAACCGGCATCGCGCCATTTTCTGAATCTACAATTCACACCACTATGTTGGTCACATTCCAAGAAATCCGCAGCTCACAGTGTCACGCCATGCACTCGAATCAGAAGCTGGGCAACGAAACTATATCCATTCGGTGTACAAATGGAGCAAAAATGCAAGGGCCACCGTCTGGCAAAAGCAAAAAATTTGCGGCGGCCCAAAACAGTGGCCGTACCTAGCGTCAATTTTTACCAGACATTACAGTCCGTGATGTTGAGTTTAGACTAAGGTTGTTGCGTATCCTTTACAGGACGTTGCAGAACCAACCCTAACAGCCCCTGGCTGTTGTGTGGTTTCTGGACGGTCGGCTTTCTTGATACCACTGTCGAAACCAACACAAGGCGCATTGTCCGCAGCTGGAATCGAACCCGGCATCCCGGCATTACGAAGCGAAGTGTTCGCATCGACTTAGCCACAGAGCCGACTAGACTAAGTGAAAGTAAAATATAACAGTCAGTGGTGCTGAGTTTAGACCTAGGTTAATGTGAGATAGTGACCCTCACACTCCACAAAAGGTTTCTGTCTGGCGTGACATAGCTTGGTTTTTTACCTCATCAGTCATCGGAAGTCCATTTCATTCGCGATGTAGACTCACTGCGCACCAGAGCGTGTCTGTTTACAACAGGTAGCACCACATGTAGGTACGGTTGACTTGACTGGCAGAGGTTATGAGTTGCGCGCAGATATTTCTCTCTCTTTCCTAGGTGGAACCTGTCCATATCAGTCCTTTCTGTCCAGAAATAAATAATGTCAGAGTACATAGACCACATTAGGCAGTTTTATTTAGGTCATTTATCCGAGAAAACATATCACATAAAGACGTAAATATCAAGGAATATAGACCACATAAAGAAATATCAGGGAACACACCAGACAGCTGAAAGAGAAAGGGTATAGAATACACAGACAGATGAAAGGAAAAGGGTATAGAATACACAGACAGCTGAAAGAAAAAGGGTATAGAATACACAGACAGCTGAAAGAAAAAGGTATGGAATACAACAGACAGTGGAAAGAGAAAGGTAAGGAATACAACAGACAGTGGAAAGAAAAAGGTATGGAAAACATCAGACAGCGGAAAGAAAAAGGTATATAATGCACCAGACAGCGGAAAGAAAAAGGTATGGAATACATCAGACAGCGGAAAGAAAAAAGGTATGGAATACATCAGACAGCGAAAAGAAAAAGGTATGGAATACACCAGACAGCTGAAAGAAAAAGGTATAGAATGCACCAGACAGCGGAAAGAAAAAGGTATGGAATACACCAGACAGTGGAAAGAAAAAGGCATGGAATGCATCAGATAGCTAAAACAGTTTATCAAGGAACACATGACAGCGTAGGAGATAAGGAAATCCACTTGAGAGTAGAATCACTTGTTGATACACTAAGTTTAAAACCTGTCACCTCCGGATGATGTGTTGCTTCATGGAAGGATTAGGTAGAACCTCTAGATCCAACCAGGTGGATAACCTGCCAAAGTGTCACCCCTGGCCAGATCTTATCCATGACCCCAAGCCTCGTAGCCGTTGCTGAACAGTGCCCCATCTCTACTGCTACACCAAATGTCTCGGATCCCCCCCCCCCCCCTTCCTGAGTGAGTAGTTACAGTTCTATTGACAAGCCATTTCTCCCCCTGAGAGAGTAGTTACAGTTCTATTGACAAGCCATTTCTCCCGCTAAGTGATTAGTTACAGTTCTATTGACAAGCACTTTCTCCTGCTAAGTGAGTAGTTACAGTTCTATTGACAAGCCATTTCTCCCGCTAAGTGATTAGTTACAGTTCTATTGACAAGCCATTTCTCAAGCCAAGTGATTAGTTACAGTTCTATTGACAAGCCATTTCTCCCGCTAAGTGATTAGTTACAGTTCTATTGACAAGCCATTTCTCCCGCTAAGTGATTAGTTACAGTTCTATTGACAAGCCATTTCTCCCGCTAAGTGATTAGTTACAGTTCTATTGACAAGCCATTTCTCCCCCTGAGAGAGTAGTTACAGTTCTATTGACAAGCCATTTCTCCCGCTAAGTGATTAGTTACAGTTCTATTGACAAGCCATTTCTCCCGCTAAGTGATTAGTTACAGTTCTATTGACAAGCCATTTCTCAAGCCAAGTGATTAGTTACAGTTCTATCGACAAGCCATTTCTCCCGCTAAGTGAGTAGTTACAGTTCTATTGACAAGCCATTTCTCCCGCTAAGTGATTAGTTACAGTTCTATTGACAAGCCATTTCTCCCGCTAAGTGATTAGTTACAGTTCTATTGACAAGCCATTTCTCAAGCCAAGTGATTAGTTACAGTTCCATTGACAAGCCATTTCTCCCGCTAAGTGATTAGTTACAGTTCTATTGACAAGCCATTTCTCCCGCTAAGTGATTAGTTACAGTTCTATTGACAAGCCATTTCTCCCGCTAAGTGAGTAGTTACAGTTCTATTGACAAGCCATTTCTCCCGCTAAGTGATTAGTTACAGTTCTATTGACAAGCCATTTCTCCCGCTAAGTGATTAGTTACAGTTCTATTGACAAGCACTTTCTCCCGCTAAGTGATTAGTTACAGTTCTTTTGACAAGCACTTTCTCCCGCTCAGTGAGTAGTTACAGTTCTATTGACAAGCACTTTCTCCCGCTAAGAGAGTAGTTACCGTTTTATTGACAAGCCATTTCTCCCGCTAAGTGAAGTTCTATTGACAAGCCATTTCTCCCGCTAAGTGAAGTTCTATTGACAAGCCATTTCTCCCGCTAAGTGAGTAGTTACAGTTCTATTGACAAACACTTTCTCCATTCTCTCCAGGCCATAATCTTGTTTCTTTACTGATTGCGTTGCTTGTTCCTAAAGGGCCGTACACTGTTGCCTGGGAGCCGAAAAAAGGACAATAAATAGCACCATTTCTGGACTGAAATATGTGGGATTGGCTTGTCTTGTCCCTGGTGTTCTGCCTTTGCGAAGGTATTCCCTGGGGTTCTGCTGTGTGTATAGGTGAGGTGTTCCTTGGTGTTCTGCTAGGAGTGGAATGTTCCCTGGTGTTCTGCTATAGGTGAGGTCTTCTGCTATAGGTGAGGTGTTCCCCAGTTTTCTGCTATAGGTGAGGTGTTCCTTGGTGTTCTGTTATGCGTGAGGTGTTCCTTGGTGTTCTGCTAAAGGTGAAGTGTTTCCTATGATTCTACTACGTGTGCGGTGTTCCCTGTTGTTCTGCTATTTGTGAGATATGCACTAATGCTCTGCTATAGGTGAGGTGTTGCCTTATGTTCTGCTATAGGTGAGGTGTTGCCTTATGTTCTGCTATAGGTGAGGTGTTGCCTGGTGTTCTGCTATAGGTCAGGTGTTTCCTGGTATTCTGCTATAGGTGAGGTGTTCCCTGGTGTTCTGCTATAGGTGAGGTGTTTCCTGGTATTCTGCTATAGGTGAGGTGTTGCCTGGTGTTCTGCTATAGGTGAGGTGTTTCCTGGTATTCTGCTATAGGTGAGGTGTTGCCTGGTGTTCTGCTATAGGTGAGGTGTTTCCTGGTATTCTGCTATAGGTGAGGTGTTGCCTGGTATTCTGCTATAGGTGAGGTGTTGCCTGGTGTTCTGCTATAGGTGAGGTGTTTCCTGGTATTCTGCTATAGGTGAGGTGTTGCCTGGTGTTCTGCTATAGGTCAGGTGTTGCCTGGTGTTCTGCTATAGGTCAGGTGTTTCCTGGTGTTCTGCTATAGGTGAGGTGTTGCCTGGTATTCTGCTATAGGTGAGGTGTTTCCTGGTGTTCTGCTATAGGTGAGGTGTTCCCTGGTGTTAAACGTACATACGGTCAGCAAGAAAGGTACGGTGACTTTTCTTCCGCTGATTGACTTCATGACGTCTGTTTTGTAATTGTCCAGTGTGAACCAGGAATGAAGATGAATGATGTCGATACTGGTGAGTTGGAGAAGATTGTCTCTTATCGCTCAGCTTGTGAAGTTAAATCTCTGCTGGTGAAGTCAAATTTCTGTTGGTGAGGTCAAATCTATGTTGGTGAGGTCAAATCTCTGTTGGTGAAGTCAAATCTCTGCTGATGGAGTCAAATCTCAGCTGATGGAGTCAAATCTCTGTTGGTGAGGTCAAATCTCTGCTGGTGGAGTTAAATCTCTACTGGTGAAGTCAAATCTCTGCTGATGGAGTTAAATCTCAGCTGGTGGAGTCAAATCTCTGCTGGTGGAGTCAAAAATCGGCTGGTACAAGGTGCACCACCATCCTAAAATCTTGGGGGGGGGGGCGAGTTTTCAATGGACTAAAGCCTTTTTAATTGCCCAATATTTATGATTGAATAATAATATGTGCTGAATGGTAAGTAAATTTAATATATTTGAAATAATATACCTAATATTACCAAACGCTTAACAAAAGGACGTCTAGATATTGACATTGTTCTAGAAGGCATTTCTCGAATTGTCCCTAAAGAGGGATCAGAGTCACCGATAAATATCATAATACACTTGACCTACGTAAGTAAAATCTTACAAGTAGAACTGTCACAAAGTAATGGGCTAGAGCTGTCACCCTTCCCTTCCCTCCCCCGTTTTTTTTTCTCTACTGGTGGGGGGGGGGGGGTGTGGCGCTCAAGATACCAAGCCTTAAGGTTTAGTCGCCCGATAGTAATGAAGTCCTGTCATATTTGTTATCCCAGGCGGTCTTCTACTTTTTCTTTTGTCAGACTTTGATCTTGGTTCAGAATCTTAGTTTTAGGGCACATTCGTTTTACATATCCTGTTTAGTTCTCTGCACACTCTTGGTTCCTAGCTTCCGACTTTAAAAAAAACGTTCCTTATTCGTCGACTTTTACGTCATGCTTGTAATGGGGTTGTGGGTCTACTCTTTGTCCCTCTGAAATGGGCATGGGAACTCACACGGGGAGTTTTAGGCGGCCAGTATTGAATGTCTTCCCCAAACCCGTATCATACTTGTGATTGATTTTGATTTGATTCAAGAACCGACATCACAGCACTCGGGGCATTCCCATAAGATCTGCGTCCCCATCTTTAGCAGCAAGTGAAGAGTTATGATACAAATGGTGCCACTAGCTTTCTGATTAAATGTCCGTCTTGCCTTTCCTCTGAACCGCGAGCATCTGCCAGAATCTCTCCCACAAGGCACTAACTATGTCTGATTATCATGCATCAGTATTCCACTAAGCTGTGCAGAGCCAGCCAGTCTGTCCGTCTGTTCAATACCCAACACACCGGCATGACCTGGTGAAAAAAATCCAGACAATACTCCTCTCCCGTGTCTTCCGCAACGAGACATGCCACCTTGCAAGAAGCATACCTGTTCTGATCTTCCTCAGCGAGACATGCCACCTTGCAAGAAGCATACCTGTTCTGATCTTCCTCAGCGAGACATGCCACCTTGCAAGAAGCATACCTGTTCTGATCTTCCGCAACGAGACATGCCACCTTGCAAGAAGCATACCTGTTCTGATCTTCCTCAGCGAGACATGCCACCTTGCAAGAAGCATACCTGTTCTGATCTTCCGTAGCGAGACATGCCACCTTGCAAGAAGCATACCTGTTCTGATCTTCCGTAGCGAGACATGCCACCTTGCAAGAAGCATACCTGTTCTGATCTCCCTCCGCGAGACATGCCACCTTGCAAGAAGCATACCTGTTCTGATCTTCCGCAGCGAGACATGCCACCTTGCAAGAAGCATACCTTTTCTGATCTTCCGCAGCGAGACATGCCACCTTGCAAGAAGCATACCTGTTCTGATCTTCCGCAGCGAGACATGCCACCTTGCAAGAAGCATACCTGTTCTGATCTTCCTCAGCGAGACATGCCACCTTGCAAGAAGCATACCTGTTCTGATCTTCCTCAGCGAGACATGCCACCTTGCAAGAAGCATACCTGTTCTGATCTTCCGCAACGAGACATGCCACCTTGCAAGAAGCATACCTGTTCTGATCTTCCGCAACGAGACATGCCACCTTGCAAGAAGCATACCTGTTCTGATCTTCCGCAGCGAGACATGCCACTCTGCACGAAGCATACCTGTTCTGATCTTCCTCAGCATGCTTTCTGAGTCAGTTACAATCGCGATGTGTGTGTGTGTGTGTGTGTGTGTGTGTGTGTCGTGTTCTCGAGCCAGCGGAAAGCTGCAGTGCCCGCCTTCACCTTTATTCTTAAGTTAGACGTTGTGGTACCATATTCTAGGCTCTCCTGTACCAAACGTCGACCATTGACTTTTGCTAAGAAACCCCAAGCATTTATTTTGCCTCCTGACACTGAAACGTCTGTGTAAATGATCGAATCTTCTGAGCGAGCATTATCTTGAAATAATTGCTGAATTTCCACCTCTGGGGCATCTGCTGGCCAGTCTCTGCATTCCCGGCTCAGTGTGATTATGACCCTGCACAAGTCTGACTGTTTAGGTGGCACTTTGACCCACTCCTCTCCTCGCCCAGTTTTCTCAGTGAAACCTGTCTGATTGTGTCTTTTGTCTGAGCCATCCATGACTTCCCTCTTATCAGCCGCTGACCCTTAACTGCACCCAGAGCTTCATGCAGAGGGTGGTCTGTGTCTGCAGCTACCCTGAGGTATAACTTCGCCTGCAGCACCTTGTGCCTACCTGCAACAGTCAGCAAACCAAGGATGTTTCGCATACACACCACTGGGGTGTTTCTGGTGCAACCCAGAATGACCCACTTGTGTTAGATCCATTGCTGAATATTTTCCCCAAAACAGTATCCTACTGTTGTCAGATCCATTACTGAATGTCTTCCCTAAACCAGTATTACAATGTTGTCAGATCAATTACTGTTCGAGCTGTACGGCCTTATAAAAATGTGGAGCTGGCCGTGGTTCATACTGTCAAGCGTTATGTTTGTGCACCACCTACGAGCGTACCAAGTGAACGTTTGTTTAGTACAGCTGGAAATACCTTCAGTGAGACAAGAAGCTGCCTTAATGCTGACAACATGAAACAAATTTTTTTTTTTTTTGAAAACTAATGCCGCTTTCATAAATTAACTAAGCTGTCCTTGACATTTTACAAGTTTAGTTACTTGTCATAAAACTAAGAATACTTTCATTCATAGGTATTAGCTACCACAGACTGACTGACTGAAGGATGCAAAACATGAAATGTGTTTTAAATGTTTACTATTATGTACAACATTTTGTGAAGTAAAATTTCAGCGTACATTTGACATTATTTTTTTTTTAGATCTATTTTATACACGAAAGTGGAAGAATTGGCATCAGTTTGAATAGTGGGAAGACAGAAGTAATGGTGGTATCAAAGAAAATAATTAATCCTAAATGTGTAATAAAAGTAATTGGTTTTTTTTTTTTTGGGGGGGGGGAGGGGGGGGGGACAAGTACAGAAATTTATATATTTGGGCACATGGATAACATCAGATGGAAGATGCATTACTGAAATAAGAAACAGAATAGGACAGGCAAAAACTGCATTTTATAAAAAGAAGAACATCTTATGCAATATATCTTTGTCAGTGAAGGTTAGAAAAAGAATTCTTGCTTGCTACATACATTCAGTTTTAACATATGGCTGTAAGTCCTGGACAATCGGTAGGCAGGCCAAACAATTTCTTGAGGCCTCAGAGATGTGGTTGTACAGAACAATGCTTAAAATACATTGGACAGGCCGTACCCCCCCCCCCTCGCCCCCCCCCCCCCCCCCAAAAAAGTTACTAAGAGGTTTTGATAGAGGCGGGAGCCCGAAGACAACTGCTCACAGACATCAGAAGGAGACAGTAATTATTTTTTGGCCATGTTATAAGATGAGGGAAAATAGAACATTTGGTGACCACTGGAAAGATATGTGGAATGAGGGATAGAGTAAGACACGAGAGAAGATTCTTGACAGTCTTGTTGCATGGCATGGAGGTGGGTCAGCACACAAACTAATACATGCTGCAGGAGATCGCAGATTGTGGCGAGGCATTATCGCCCATGCCAGTCGGTAAAGCACCTGATGATGATTATTCACTATTCGTATTCGTTTTCGTACATTACATCTCCCCGACACTTCGATGAGGTACAAGGTGGAAGAGAAGAAAAAGTATTCGTATTCGGCCAAATAGTTGGTCCATCTATTCGTATTCGGCCGAATAGTGATAATCACTATTTGGTACAACCCTAGTTGTTAGATCTATTACTTAATGTCTTCCCTAAACCCGTATCATACTGTTGTTAGATCTATTACTTAATGTCTTCCCTAAACCCGTATCATACTGTTGTTAGATCTCTTACTTAATGTCTTCCCTAAACACCCATATCACACTGTTGTTAGATCTATTACTTAATTCTTCCCTAAACCCGTATCATACTGTTGTTAGATCTATTACTTAATGTCTTCCCTAAACCCATATCACACTATTGTTAGATCTATTACTTAATGTCTTCCCTAAACCCATATCACACTGTTGTTAGATCTATTACCTAATTCTTCCCTAAACCCGTATCATACTGCTGTTAGATCTATTACTTAATGTCTTCCCTAAACCCGTATCATACTGTTGTTAGATCTATTACTTAACGTCTTCCCTAAACACATATAACAATGTTGTTAGATCCATTACTGATTGGCTTCCCCAAAACCGTATCATTCTGTTGTTAGATCCATTACTAAATGTCTTCCCCAAACCGGTGTCATACTGTTCTTGAATCGATTACTAAATGTCTTCCCCAAACCGGTATTATCCTATTGTGGATACATTACTAAATGTCTTCCAGAAACCCGTATTATCCTATTGTGGATACATTACTAAATGTCTTCCCCAAACCCGTATTATCCTATTGTGGATACATTACTAAATGTCTTCCCCAAACCCGTATTATCCTATTGTGGATACATTACTAAATGTCTTCCAGAAACCCGTATTATCCTATTGTGGATACATTACTAAATGTCTTCCCCAAACCCGTATTATCCTATTGTGGATACATTACTAAATGTCTTCCCCAAACCCGTATTATCCTATTGTGGATACATTACTAAATGTCTTCCCCAAACCCCGTATTATCCTATTGTGGATACATTACTAAATGTCTTCCCCAAACCCGTATTATCCTATTGTGGATACATTACTAAATGTCTTCCCCAAACCCGTATTATCCTATTGTGGATACATTACTAAATGTCTTCCCCAAACCCGTATTATCCTATTGTGGATACATTACTAAATGTCTTTCCCAAACCCGTATTATCCTATTGTGGATACATTACTAAATGTCTTCCCCAAACCCGTATTATCCTATTGTGGATACATTACTAAATGTCTTCCCCAAACCCGTATTATCCTATTGTGGATACATTACTAAATGTCTTCTCCACACCTGTATCATTTTGTTGTTAAATCCATTACTAAATGACTTCCCCAAACCCGTGTCATAATGTTTTTAGATCCATTATTGTATGACTTCCCCAAACCCGTGTCATACTGTTTTTAGATCCATTATTGTATGACTTCCCCAAACCCGTATCATAATGTTTTTAGATCCATTATTGTATGACTTCCCCAAACCCGTATTATACTTTTATTAGATAAATTACTGAATGGCTTCCCCCAAACGGTATTGTTTTGTTGTTAGATCCATTACTGAATGTGTTCTCCAAACCCGTATCATACTGTTTTTAGATCTATTATTTTTTGTCTTTCCCAAACCCGTATCATACTTTTCTTAGCTCCATTACTGAATGTCTTCCTCAAACCCGTATTATACTGTTGTTTGACTCATTTACGGAGCGAGCTTGCGGGTAGTAGTCAGCTGAATCCGGTTTGTAACGTGAGCTGAAGTTCTGTCCAGGACGTGTTTGAGGTTGCCCGATCGTGTCAAAGACGGCCAAAGTGGCGCGATTTCTGCTTTGATGAACAGACACGCGTCCGGGCCACGCGCTTGGGTCGATGGTGAACAAAGAACGAGAGAGCAGGGATCCGGGTGTCAGACAGGAACTCGCGGGCACGTTAGCCTGGACTGAAAGTTCGCTGACATGGAAATATGTTGGCCCGGCTAATGCTGTTTGTGGATAATGAGGTGATAGCGTTGTGGTAATAAACTGTGGTGGGAGAAGGAGATCATGTAAAGACCATTAAATGACAGCAAGAGAAGGATGCAGGGTGCCAGTTCCCAAAATATCTAAGAGAGGACGTGATGGTTCAGCCAGTGAGTGGAAAATTCCTCATCTCCCTGGGTCTACCAGTCGGAGCCGTCATCAACTGTGCTGACAATACAGGTGCCAAGAACCTGTTTGTTATTGCTGTCAGTGTGATCAGGGGTCGCCTCAACAGGCTGTCAGTGGGATCAAGGGTTGCCTCAACAGGCTGTCAGTGGGATCAAGGGTCGCCTCAACAGGGTGTCAGTGGGATCAAGGGTTGCCTCAACAGGCTGTCAGTGGGATCAAGGGTCGCCTCAACAGGCTGTCAACGGGATCAAGGGTCGCCTCAACAGGCTGTCAACGGGATCAAGGGTCGCCTCAACAGGCTGTCAGCTGTTGGTACTGGTGACTTGTTAGTTGCCACGGTGAAGAAATCAAAGCCAGAGTTTAAAAAAAAAAGGTTTTGCCAGCTGTGATATGAAATGGATGACCTAGGATATATTAAATTTGTATAAATAACACTCGCACAGATAATACATACGCGCTCACGTGCACACACCCGCACGCACACACACACACACACACACCAACACACACAGAGGGAGATGAACATGTGGCACCGACATTTTAAAACAATAATAACTTAGAAAACACAAAAGTTTACACACCCAGAAGAAAATACATCAAATCCTTAACATACTATAATCTTTCATAGGAGGTACATAGTCAGCAGTGAATAAATGTTTAAATAGTTTCCGACTGAGTCTATAGGGCATAGGGGTTAGTGATATTTTTGATTTTCTGTGAAAGATGATCCCACAACTGAGCTGCAGAATACGCTAGGCTTGTTTTGTTTGTCAATAGGTCTATTTAGGTTTAGAGGTACGCAGTTATAGACTGCAGGACCACATGAACAGGTTAAACTCAGCATGTAGTAAATACAACATGAAGATCAATGTAAACAAAACTGAAACAATGCAAGTTAGTAGAACCCCTGCGCCACTACACATACAGCTGAATGGTTCTGTCCTGAATCAAGTTAGGGAATTTAAATATCTAGGAAGTATGATCACAGAAGATTGTAGAATCAACAGAGAAATAGAAACCAGATATCAGAAAGCAAGTGCACTTATATACCAATTATCACCATTATTAAGACATCCACACAAAACTATGAGTGCAAAGAGACAGATTATTAATAGCATATTCTTCTTCTTCTTCACGTTCACCAGCTGTAAACTCTGGCGGAAGGTTCTGGTTGCTCGTCCACTACTGAACTGCAGTCCTGCTCCAGAACCTGAGTGTTGCGTGTGCATCAGTTTTACAGATCTCATTCTCTTGAATACAGACTGTTGGTTCCTTGCCTCTCCGGCAGATGCACTCCGACTTCAAAGGAAGCTTCCCAATTAGTCGACTCTTACGACATGCTTTTGGGGAGGCAGTGGGTCTATTCTTGTTTTCCCCACAATGGGGCCTCGGAACCCACACGGGGGAATAGCATATTCATTCCAACATTAAGCTACCAGTGCCAAACATGGACACCAACTAAAGCCCATATATGCAAAATTACCACCTGCGAGATAAGATGCCTGAGAAAAGCAGCCAGCCTAACCATCCAAGATTGAGTGAATAATGAAACTATCAGGCAAATTGTGGGAACGACACCTTGTACTAGATTCGTCGAGAAACAGCAGATCAAGTGGTTTGGCCATCTTGTTAAAATGCAGCAAGATCAAATACCATCACAAGAACTACATCTCAGAAGATCAACTACAAGAGCAAGAGGACGGCCGCGGAAAACATGGATCGACAACATTAAAGACACTCTTCGCCTTCCCGGCATGACAATAGCCAGTGGTAGCCAACGTGCACTGGATCGCAAAGTATTCCTCCCCATGGCGCTTAACGGCAGAAGTGGTTGATGATTATATGATGATGATGATGATGATGATGGTACGCAGTATGTTAGAGAGTTTACTATGCCTCTTATTGTATTTAAATAATTAACAAAGGTAACTTAGAGAGTTTTTAGATATGATTTTGTAAATAAGTTTAGCTTTATTTAATAGTAGGCGTTTCTGGACCCGTAATAGCTTGTGGGTTTAAATAGGCGGTAACAGTCGCGTGTGATATGCCGGCTAACAGGTTGACACCAATTGATGACGACATGTTATCAGCACATATCCAAGATCAGGGCTGCAACGTTCTTGGCTGTATCTGGGCCAGCCAGGTTTTTGACAGGTCGCTGACTTTATTTATGAACTTTGACAGACAGGGCATGGTAACCTAGGACGGGCATTTACGTACAAACTGTGTGTCTAGGACGGGCATTGACGTACGAACAAACTGTGTGTCTAGGACGGGCATTGACATGCAAACAAACTGTGTGTCTAGGACGGGCACTGACATACAAACAAACTGTGTGTCTAGGACGGGCATTGACATATAAGCAAACTGTGTGTCTAGGACTGGCATTGACATACAAACAAACTGTGTGTCTAGGACGGGCATTGACATACAAACAAACTGTGTGTCTAGGAAATGCATTGACATACAAGCAAACTGTGTGTCTAGGACGGGTATTGACATACAAGCAAACTGTGTATCTAGGACGGGTATTGACATACAAGCAAACTGTGTATCTAGGACGGGTATTGACATACAAGCAAACTGTGTATCTAGGACGGGTATTGACATACAAACAAACTGTGTGTCTAGGACGGGCATTGACACACAAACAAACTGTGTGTCTAGGACGGGCATTGACATACAAACAAACTGTGTGTCTAGGACGGGTATTGACATACAAACAAACGGTGTGTCTAGGACGGGTATTGACATACAAACAAACTGTGTGTCTAGGACGGGTATTGACATACAAACAAACTGTGTGTCTAGGACGGGCATTGACATACAAACAAACTGTGTGTCTAGGACGGGCATTGACATACAAACAAACTGTGTGTCCAGGAAATGCATTGACATACAAGCAAACTGTGTATCTAGGACGGGTATTGACATACAAGCAAACGGTGTATCTAGGACGGGTATTGACATACAAGCAAACTGTGTATCTGGGACGGGTATTGACATACAAGCAAACTGTGTATCTAGGACGGGTATTGACATACAAGCAAACTGTGTATCTAGGACGGGTATTGACATATAAGCAAACTGTGTGTCTAGGACGGGCACTGACATACAAGCAAACTGTGTATCTAGGACGGGTATTGACATACTCGCACGGATTTCACATGCTTGCAATAGCTTATAAAATCTCACAGTTTTATGGTGTGGAGTGCAGCCACAAATTTAGTAAGTAATTTCACAATCAAGGAATAAGAATCAGGAGAAGATTCTCAGATAAAAGTAAAGATTTCTTTTCACGCCTTTTAGGCGCATAATGTATATGGGAAGAGCGCCCATATTTGTACAGACTATCTGCACTAGGTGGGTAATGTGGTTAGCATTACGTCGGCTGTCTTTACTTCCCAAGGAAAGCCATTCTGGTACCCATTTTAGGTTGGCTCGACCTGCGACGCCCCGTACCATGATAAAAGACCACGCAGCCAGCAGTGGGTTTCGATGGCGGTATGTTGGAATTACCAGTGGGACTCGCAACGCCCAAGCCACTGACGCCGCGAGATTCCAAGAAAGGGAAAAGAATAGTCACCCCGAACTAGTGGGACATAAATAGTACCGATATTGATGTAGATTCGTGGTGGTAAAATGCCAGAGACTGTATCGTATAAAAGGGGGACAATCGTAAAGGGAATTGGGGAGTGCAGGCACTTCCCGTCCTTTTTAGGATGCAATCTTTCGTTATATAAAGCCTCACTCTGGCTCTTGCCAGGGACCGCAATACATATAGCCTGGCCATAAATATGGCCTAAAGGCTGAACGCGGTTTCTGGGACCTCTCCACGGTGATCTTCACCCACATGGTGGTACATTGTGTCATCGGGTGTTTATCGCTTGTGTGATGTCCTGGTGGGGTAGAAAGTCAGTCAGTTAGTCAAAGAGGATAGGAATAAATGAAAAGATGATTCTGAGAAGAAGCAGACTAAACGCATGTGACATGCGACACAACAGATGGGAAATCCTGTATGGATATCGCTAGCTGCACTACCATCGCCATAGCCACGGCTTCCTCTAGCACAGTATAACACTCTCGTCTGGGAAACCGGAAGCTGCCAACAACTGCGCTGGAAACCATTTTTTTTTTTTTTAATTAGTAATCGGTGAGGACGGAAGTGACCAGATAAAGTGTAACAGTTTATATTACTAAGGAATTGCATCCTGACAACAACAAATTAATCAGTCTAGGAGTAATGAAGCTACAAGGAGTGAACATTCATCAAGTCAACAGAGAAAAACAAACTCTCACCTGGCGAGTTAGAATACAACAACGAAACCAGATAGACATTTATCACTTCATGGAATTGATGAAGTTTCTCGTCTAAGTTGAGGATCGGCAGGTTTCTAGATGTCACAAATGTAGATGATGTGGATGGAATGGTTGGTATGGCTTGCATATAATTGTAGATGACGTAGATGACATGGTTGATAAGGCTAACATATGACTGTAGATGACGTAGATGACATGGTTGGTAAGGTTAACATTTGACTGTAAATAACGTAGATGACATGGTTGATAAGGCTAACATATGATTGTAGATGACGTAGATGACATGGTTGATAAAGCTAACATGTGACTGTAGATGATATTTTCTGATTTATGAGGTCTGTGGTTATAAAAATGATCTGGCATTTGGGTGAGGCCTGGGTGGGATGACTGATACATGTGTGATGGAAAGTAAAGTAGGGATATAAAAAGGTCTAGTGGGAAAAGAAAAAAAAAAGGGGGTGGGGAGGGGTGCTTTCTCTATTGATGTAGGGTTGCTTGAACTACTGAAACCCGAAGCGATCACAAGAAAGATGAATTCCTGTATAAAATATGACCAGGAAAGAAGCCAGCGAGAGGACAGCTGAAACAGAAATTTCTGCTGATGATTGGGTCTCTTCCCATGTCTGTTCTGGGGCCCCTTGTGGGGAAAACAAGAATAGACCCACTGCCTACCCGAGAAAGCATGTCGTAAGAGTCGACTAACCGGAAGCTTTCTTCGAAGTCAGAGAAAAAAATAGTTTATGTTAGCTTTACAAAATCGATCACAATAAACAAACAAAGGACGTTGAGGCGATTAGCCTTCATCAGCACATAAAGAACAACACAGTACACACATACAAATATGCTCTAACTATGCAGTGACTACATAGGACTCTAATGTACAAAATAAATGATACTCATCTGTGTCCCTGGCGAAAAACTTCGTTCAAGAAGATAAATAGGACAGGTATTAGCCTATATATCGCCAACGCGCGAACAAAAAAAGCGAAAAACGGGGTCAGTATACCTGGGAAATGGGTGGAGTAGACGTCAACAGACACAACAGCGTACACTGAGTGTCTAAATAGGGAGGGGTTGGCCAGTATGGCATAACCACATGGAATAAAAGTGGTGCCTGTGCTAGCGAACAAATACCAACAGACAGGCAGGCAAGCCGGCAGACAGGCACGCTGATAGATAGATAGATAGATAGATAGATATATAGATAGATAGATAGATAGATAGATAGATAGATAGATAGATAGATAGATAGATAGATAGATAGATAGATAGATAGATAGATAGATAGATAGATAGATAGATAGATAGATAGATAGATAGATAGATAGATAGATAGATAGATAGATAGATAGATAGATAGATAGATAGATAGATAGATAGATAGATAGATAGATAGATAGATAGATAGATAGATAGTTTGTGATGCCTCTCTCATCAAGCAAGTTAAGACAGTAAGGATGGTTGTTATACAAAGTATCAATCGAGCC
Organism: Candidula unifasciata; assembly: GCA_905116865.2. Lineage (NCBI taxonomy): Eukaryota > Metazoa > Mollusca > Gastropoda > Stylommatophora > Geomitridae > Candidula > Candidula unifasciata. Next base: position 399,441 of record CAJHNH020000835.1, on the reverse strand, counting down.
CAAGCGCAAAGCCATCGTGTTCCATAAGATACCTGCAGTGTGGGTAGCAGAAACTTGTGATGCATTGTACAGCGGGTCAGTGTGCAGAGAAACGTAGGGAGCGATGAATGGATGGACAACAAGATTAATGGGCTGAGTGTATTGGGATGAATAGATGATAGGATACATGGGTGGATGTCAGCTATCACACAGAGACAGTAAGGATATACACAGTATCTGTCGAGCCAGAATCGCATACCCCCAGTGTGTACAAACATTTACCATCTCGGTAGCCAAACCGAGTTATGTACACTGTATAAGGGGAGTGCGTTCAAACACTATCACGAGATTATTCCACATAGGAGAGTGCATCCATTTGTAACGGGGAAGAAAGGATGGATAAATAAAAGTTTGTATGAATAGGATAGAGAGAGGAGAAGGGAAGAGAGAGAGAGAGAGAGAGAGAGAGAGAGAGAGAGAGAGAGAGAGAGAAGATAGGAAAGGGGAGAGAGAATGGGGGGTGGGAAGAGTGAGGAGAGAAAAGACCAGAGATAACTAGTTAGATAAATAGAGGAGAGAGAGAGAGAGAGAGAGAGAGAGAGAGAGAGAGAGAGAGAGAGAAGATAGGAAAGGGGAGAGAGAATGGGGAGAAGAGTGAGGAGAGGAAAGACCAGAGATAACTAGTTAGATATATAGAGGAGAGAGAGAGAGAGAGAGAGAGAGAGAGAGAGAGAGAGAGAGAGAGAGAGAGAGAGAGAGAGAGAGAGAGAGAGAGAGAGAGAGAGATGCTCACTAGTATCCAAGTATATTATGCAGTGTTAAGCAAACAGCAACATAATTTTTGAGACCTAGGTGATAACCCTCATAGTTAGAGAATATCGTGAAAGTCAGAAACTAACATACAACGTGGAATAGGCCTGGGTGGAGTGGGGAGGGGTGGGAGGGGTGGCAATAAGGATGCGTTACGGGGGCACTAGTAATTGAGATGAAGCTATGTTGGGTTTTGAGGCCTAGTGGAGAGAGGTTACCCATCAAATAGATAAGCCCGTTTTCCAAAGTTTTCCTATGTTGATCATCAGATGAGCAGGATATGATGGCCGTGACCTGAATGTCAGCGGTCCCCGATGATCAGCGCTTTTGAAATGAGTGGAAACTGGCCTGGCTGTTTATTTAGTGATGTCATGAAGGTGCTGGCGAAACCTGTCGGCTAAGCGAAGACCGGTTTCCCCGATGTACTTGATGTTGCACCGTTTGCAGATGATAGCATAGATGACGTTCCTACTAGTGCAGGAGAATTCCTCTTTGATGCTAAAGGTGCCTTTAGGTTAAGTCACATCTGAAGTATTCAGTACGTATGGGCAGGTGTTGCACTGAGATCTAAGGCAAGCCTTAATGCCCGGTTGAGTTCTATATGCAAGAACATCATAGGCAAATGTAAATATCTTTCCAACACCTGGTGCTTTAAATTTAAACTTGCTTGCATTCACATTAAAGAAAGAGCATCGGGTAAAGTGCAGAACCCTGAGGTAGTTTCGGTGTGATATTACATGGTTCTGAGGTCCATGTAGCCAGGCGAAGGCCAACCATACGTGAACACAGGGCAGCTGTTATCTAGTTCACAAACCAGGGACAAACCCCTTTTCCATATGTAAAGATATCAAAATATCATATCTGACTCTATTGTAGGCATCCTCAAGATCAAGTGCTGCCACAACTGTTTGTTCTAGAACCATCCATAAACATCAAAAGCAAAAGGAGCTGCATTGGACCAGGTATCTTTTCTTGGCCGGTAACTAGCCAAACCTTTTGGCAGGAGCTCTTCCCTTTCCAAAAACATGTGTAGTTTAACAGTAATCATCTTCTCAAGCACCATGTCAAAAATTATTCTCTAGGGTGATAATTCTGAAACCGCTGAGTCTGCAATGATCTTTGCCAGGTTTAGGAAGTGGGTTTAGCTAGCTGTGTACTCAATCCTGAGGTACTGAAGCTGTTCTGATGCTGTGGTTGAAGTTAAACGTTAATTTCCAAAAACTTCATCACTCGTGCTCTTCATGTGGGCATACCTGACTCCATCTGACTCCGGCGCAGTGTCTTTTGCTTTTCCGCTTTTATATCCACCACCCTAATGATATCCTGAAAATTATAATTATGTATTGTATGATACAGATTGTCGGCTCTGTGGCTAAGTCGATGTGAACGCTTCTCTTCGTAATGCCGGGATGCCAGGTTCGATCCCAGCTGCGGGCAATGCGCCTTGCGTTGGTTTCGACAGTGGTACCAAGAAAGCCGACCGTCCAGAGGCAATGGCAAACTACTGAATGTAACTTGCCTAGAGAAACCACACAGCAGACAGGGGCTGTTGGGGTTGGTTCTGCAACGTCCTGTAAAGGATACGCAACTAACTTATTATACAGATTATCTCTAACTGAATTTCTAAGCTCCCTATCATTATGATCAGTTTGGGCTATAAATCTCTCTAAAAACGCTCCCCCTTTCTCTTTGTCTGTTGTCATTGGTATATCATTATCAGTGTATATAATGCCTGTTGTAATAGGCCGATCCTACTTTTGCATCTGTCTGTGAAGTCTCCAAAACATACCCAGGGATTTATTCCCTCCAATTGCGCTCATAAAATGTTTACAGTTAACCTTTTTTTTTTCATTTGCTGCACAACGCTTGAATTCTTCTACTTTTTTCGTTTCTAACTTTTTCTAGCTTTTTTACATCCTCTTGTAACCTGTGAGATGCCTTTCACACTTTCTTTAATTATTTAAAAGCTGCCCGCTTTGCTCTCCATGCCTGTTCTACTTCTTGGGTCCACCATGGAGGCTGCACAAAAGCAGGGGTGATAGTTCTGCTGTATACTTTCTGTCGAAGGTGTTTTAGAAGGGTACTTGCCCTCTCATACTTAAAATTTCTGTGCGTTCTCACAGGCCAGATCTTGCTAGCTTCACAAATCAAGACTATGATCGCCTATGACACTCCATTTTGTGTCCAGCCCTGCTGCCTGTGTAACAACCGCCAAATCAATGGCCGTGTCTGCATCACCAAGTCTCGTTGCCATTCTTGTTCGCCAACCATCGTTTGTACACACGATATCAGTCAAGCACTGACACAAAGTCAACGTCCAGCCAGGACTTTCCGCCGGAGCTTACAGCCGGTGGACACAGAAGAACAAGAAGAAGATATGTGGTTATCTACATGGTCAGACATCAATGATATGGTAATCTCACTCTGGCAGGTGTATACAGCCATAAGAAGGGGAAGGGTGGGGGGGGGGATGGGGTGTGAGTAAAGGAACTCCTGTTCTGTTGAAATAGTTAATAACTCTGTGCGAATAAATAACAACCTGTTCACCTCCCTCCGACAGACTAAAGGTCCGCCTGACAAGTTAATCCCTGAGATGTCTGTCGTCTGGGGCACAGTCTGCCAGCAATGATCCATGCAGCCTTGTGCAGAATCTCTGCTTCCTGCTCATAGTGCACATCATTGTTATTGTGGTTATTTCTCAGTCTGATATTTTATGCAAGAATCTGATTGCGACACAAAGTCTTGCGCTAGATGTTTTCTTGTGGCTGATGTCTAAACTGGGCCAGGTGTTTTACCTAACAACTTTGTATCCTTCGTTGTCGCTCACAGACAGGATAGGATAGGCAGCACACTTCTCATTTCTCGTAGATCTCAGAAATGTTTGAATGCCGACCATAACACAAATACTGTAGACTCTACAATATTGGGCATAATATGATGGAAGGTTAAGCAGAATAATAATAACAACAACAACAACAACACATAAGTAGTTCTATAAATATTTAGTTTCTACCCCACCCGTATCACATCGGCGACCGGGTAGCCAATCAGCTCTCCTTTGAGATCCCATAGATGCCTAGCAGAGAATACATTGGTGAACTTTGGGGCGGTGCCGTGTTAACGCCTGGGCCCGCTAGGTCGCCTACCGGGGGGGGGGGAAGGGGGGGGCGCAAGCATAGGGGCCATGCTAATATCTATGTGTCCCGTGACTTGCCATCAATAAAACATGTCATTCCTGGGATTGGTTCTCGTAGGGGCCTCAGCACACTGGTTTTCCCAGGGGCCCATGCTAATCTGTGTGTGTCCAGTGTTTTGCCATCACAAACATTAAATTTCTATGAGTGGTTTTCGCAGGAGCAAATGGACTATTTTTTTTAATGACAATTTGAGTCTGTGGAAATGTAATGCAAAAAGCAAAGCAAACAAACATTCCAGGGTATCTGTGTGTTTGCATCGCCAAGTTTGTTTATGATTAATGCAAGTTCAAATCAATAAGCTAGAGAAAATTCTTAAATCGATAAATAACAACAACAACAACAACAACAAAAAAATGGAAATAATAATTGAGCCTTCGGGTTCTCATTTATTGATCTTAGCATGCAAGACCTGAAAAAACCTGGCATCATCCCGGAACTTGGACAAAGATTTCATTATCTCATGACCGTGGGGGAAGTGAAGCGGGTTTCACGTTGGACAAAATCATGTCAACACAAGAGGGGAATTCTAAGGCAGAATGATTTCTTTGTTGAACTGGGGGAGGCGATGTGGGGTAATATGGTTTGAATAACTGGTGTTGTCAGGGAAAGCGTGGGGTTTCGGGGAAACATCAGTGATCTTTGGCGTTGAGAACTTAGACACAAATAATCGTGGTCCCCTTTATCGGTGTTATAGTCGTCGCAGTTTGCCGTTGTCATCTTTATTGTCCGGAGCTATCTTAACAGCATTGAGAGCCCTGGGCAAACCAGTGTGCTGTGGCCCCTACGATAACCACTCACTGAAATGTAAAGTAAATCAGTCAGTCAAATAATCAATAATCGTGTTCTTTACAGAACGTTGCTCTCTTAGGGCACGCTTGAAACTCTCTGTCTCTAGCTAATTCTCCAGCCCTGTGTGCTTTCATAGCCAATACATCTTCGATGTCCTCTATCCACTTTCGTGGAGGTCTGCCTCTCCCTTCGCAAACTGCACCCTCAGTCACCGTTCTGTCCAGACCACCATGGCGCCCCTCAGTCACCGTTCTGTCCAGACCACCATGGCGCCCCTCAATCACCGTTTTATCTAGACCACCACCTCGCCCTCAATCACCGTTCTTTCCAGACCACCATGGCGCCCTTCAATCACCGTTCTATTCAGACCACCATGGCACCCCTCAATCACCGTTCTATTCAGACCACCATAGCGCCCCTCAATCAGCGTTCTATTCAGACCACCATGGCGCCCCTCAATCACGTTCTATTCAGACCACCATGGCGACCCTCAATCACCGTTCTGACCAAACCGCCATGGCGCCCCTCAGTCACCGCTTGGCATGTCCAAGATATTTAAGCTTTCGCTAGATGATGCTGTGTACGAGCTAGTTCTCCTTGATGTTCATGTCACTTAAAATGTCTTCGTTCTGTTTCTTTTTGGTTCACGATTTTCTAAGAATATTTCTGTAGCATTTCGTTTTAAAATGCTTCAATGATCTGAACACAGATCCGCATGAAGCTGATATGCTCGAAGGACCCCCGGGTTAGTGTCGCAGCTGGTCCATTGTTAAGACGGCCGTGTCACAATCATTCATGTCGTAAGTGTAGTCCAGCTGTTGGAGTCGGTCATCATGTCTTGTCCCCAGCCTTCTGTCTCGTGCACTGTCAGTCTTATGGTCCCAATCGTGTATTTCACAACTATGTTGCCACCTCTAATGTTTGCTAACAATCTATCAGTTCAAAAGCCTCGATTTTCTATTTAGTGATCGTGGAATGTTCTATGACTACGGGTATCGATTAGAACAGAACAGTTTCCGTGTTATTCATGTTTACGTTTTTTTGTTTTTTTTTACATCTATAAAATATTATCTGTGCCCCACTTTTATTCTAACTTACTTACTTAGTCCCTCCTCCTCTATCTTGGGGTGTAGAAGTTTGCCAGAGAGATCGCCAGACGTCTCTATCAGCAGTTTTCTTTCCGACTTTGTTCCATTCTAGTACTCTCAGTTAGGGACTGTGGAATGTTAACAGCGGACCTTGGGTTGTCCTGGAGGTCTGGTTCCGTGGTTCTAAGCCTCCCATGGTGATCGATTTTCTTCTAGACATGTCCGAACCATTGTAACTGTGACTGATCCACTTGAGTTTGTAATGCCTTGGTTTCGCGATTCTGACGTATTGTCTCAACCCAATCTTTGTCCCTTCTTGTCATTTGGACCACTTTTCTCAGATATCTCATTTCTGAGGTCTTAAGCTGGATTCTGTGAGCTGTTGTCGTTGCCCATGGTCAGGACTGAAACAAAGGCAGAGCGGTAAACAGCCATTTTCGTTCTCTTGCACTTTTCATACAAACTACAAATGCGTGTTCGGTTCCCAGGTCGACCCAGCCTAAAATAAACACTAGGTAAAGCCCTGGAACGTAAAGGCGGCCGGCGTGATGTTGACCACATCACTCACTGAGTGCCGATTTAACTACAAAAGTATGCGTCTAGCAACGTATCCAGTACTGGCAGCTGACCAGCCATGATTGGCGTGGCTATGTCGACTGGGTACAACGTGTTCTCACATCAACAGTGAAACCGTCTCAGAAATCATTGCTGGTCTTGTTACTGTGGCAACAATATTGATACACAAGGGATAAACTCATCACAAATCAGTGATCATAGTGTTAGCATACATATAATTTTACAGTTTATTGCACACAAGTAATCGGTATGTTAGCAAACATTTCGTTTTCTAATTTATTTCATGCATGCAATTGGTATCTTAGCAAACACATCGTTTTATTGTTTACTGCACACAAGTAATCGGTCGGTTAGGAAGTAATCCTCTCTAGCGAAATTGGCTAAACCGGATTTCGCGGAGACCGGGTGACGTACTCCTTGTGGTCCGGGTTCAATCCCGGGGGTAGGCAGGAAAGCCACATTTTCTCCCAGATTTACGGTATTTACAATGGAATCAAGGCCGAAAGGTTGCGATATCCATAATACCGAGCCTAAGGGTTAACAACTCATGGCTTCTGGATACTAAAACAAACAGGATACATAAAGTTCTACAGTTTATTGCACACAAGTAATCGATGTGTTAGCAAACATATAGTTTTATAGTTTATTACACACGAGTAATCGGTGTGTTAGCAAACATAAAGTTTATTACACACAAGTAATCGATGTGTTAGCAAACATAAAGTTTATTACACACGAGTAATCGATGTGTTAGCAAACATAAAGTTTATTACACACGAGTAATCGATGTGTTAGCAAACATAGTTTTATAGTTTATTACACACGAGTAATCGGTGTGTTAGCAAACATAAAGTTTATTACACACGAGTAATCGATGTGTTAGCAAACATAAAGTTTATTACACACGAGTAATCGGTGTGTTAGCAAACATAGTTTTATAGTTTATTACACACGAGTAATCGGTGTGTTAGCAAACATAAAGTTTATTACACACGAGTAATCGATGTGTTAGCAAACATAAAGTTTATTACACACGAGTAATCGATGTGTTAGCAAACATAAAGTTTATTACACACGAGTAATCGGTGTGTTAGCAAACATAGTTTTATAGTTTATTACACACGAGTAATCGATGTGTTAGCAAACATAAAGTTTATTACACACGAGTAATCGATGTGTTAGCAAACATAGTTTTATAGTTTATTACACACGAGTAATCGATGTGTTAGCAAACATAAAGTTTATTACACACGAGTAATCGATGTGTTAGCAAACATAGTTTTATAGTTTATTACACACGAGTAATCGATGTGTTAGCAAACATAAAGTTTATTACACACGAGTAATCGATGTGTTAGCAAACATAAAGTTTATTACACACGAGTAATCGATGTGTTAGCAAACATAGTTTTATAGTTTATTACACACGAGTAATCGATGTGTTAGCAAACATAAAGTTTATTACACACGAGTAATCGATGTGTTAGCAAAACATAGTTTTATAGTTTTATTACACACGAGTAATCGATGTGTTAGCAAACATAGTTTTATAGTTTATTACACACGAGTAATCGATGTGTTAGCAAACATAAAGTTTATTACACACGAGTAATCGATGTGTTAGCAAACATAGTTTTATAGTTTATTACACACGAGTAATCGATGTGTTAGCAAACATAGTTTTATAGTTTATTACACACGAGTAATCGATGTGTTAGCAAACATAAAGTTTATTACACACGAGTAATCGGTGTGTTAGCAAACATAAAGTTTATTACACACGAGTAATCGGTGTGTTAGCAAACATAGTTTTATAGTTTATTACACACGAGTAATCGGTGTGTTAGCAAACATAAAGTTTATTACACACGAGTAATCGATGTGTTAGCAAACATAGTTTTATAGTTTATTACACACGAGTAATCGATGTGTTAGCAAACATAAAGTTTATTACACACGAGTAATCGATGTGTTAGCAAACATAGTTTTATAGTTTATTACACACGAGTAATCGATGTGTTAGCAAACATAGTTTTATAGTTTATTACACACGAGTAATCGATGTGTTAGCAAACATAGTTTTATAGTTTATTACACACGAGTAATCGATGTGTTAGCAAACATAAAGTTTATTACACACGAGTAATCGATGTGTTAGCAAACATAGTTTTATAGTTTATTACACACGAGTAATCGGTGTGTTAGCAAACATAAAGTTTATTACACACGAGTAATCGGTGTGTTAGCAAACATAAAGTTTATTACACACGAGTAATCGATGTGTTAGCAAACATAAAGTTTATTACACACGAGTAATCGATGTGTTAGCAAACATAGTTTTATAGTTTATTACACACGAGTAATCGGTGTGTTAGCAAACATAAAGTTTATTACACACGAGTAATCGATGTGTTAGCAAACATAAAGTTTATTACACACGAGTAATCGATGTGTTAGCAAACATAGTTTTATAGTTTATTACACACGAGTAATCGGTGTGTTAGCAAACATAAAGTTTATTACACACGAGTAATCGATGTGTTAGCAAACATAGTTTTATAGTTTATTACACACGAGTAATCGATGTGTTAGCAAACATAAAGTTTATTACACACGAGTAATCGATGTGTTAGCAAACATAAAGTTTATTACACACGAGTAATCGATGTGTTAGCAAACATAAAGTTTATTACACACGAGTAATCGATGTGTTAGCAAACATAGTTTTATAGTTTATTACACACGAGTAATCGGTGTGTTAGCAAACATAAAGTTTATTACACACGAGTAATCGATGTGTTAGCAAACATAGTTTTATAGTTTATTACACACGAGTAATCGATGTGTTAGCAAACATAGTTTTATAGTTTATTACACACGAGTAATCGGTGTGTTAGCAAACATAAAGTTTATTACACACGAGTAATCGATGTGTTAGCAAACATAAAGTTTATTACACACGAGTAATCGATGTGTTAGCAAACATAGTTTTATAGTTTATTACACACGAGTAATCGGTGTGTTAGCAAACATAAAGTTTATTACACACGAGTAATCGATGTGTTAGCAAACATAAAGTTTATTACACACGAGTAATCGGTGTGTTAGCAAACATAAAGTTTATTACACACGAGTAATCGGTGTGTTAGCAAACATAAAGTTTATTACACACGAGTAATCGATGTGTTAGCAAAAATAAAGTTTATTACACACGAGTAATCGATGTGTTAGCAAACATAAAGTTTATTACACACGAGTAATCGGTGTGTTAGCAAACATAGTTTTATAGTTTATTACACACGAGTAATCGGTGTGTTAGCAAACATAAAGTTTATTACACACGAGTAATCGATGTGTTAGCAAACATAAAGTTTATTACACACGAGTAATCGATGTGTTAGCAAACATAAAGTTTATTACACACGAGTAATCGGTGTGTTAGCAAACATAAAGTTTATTACACACGAGTAATCGGTGTGTTAGCAAACATAGTTTTATAGTTTATTACACACGAGTAATCGGTGTGTTAGCAAACATAAAGTTTATTACACACGAGTAATCGGTGTGTTAGCAAACATAGTTTTATAGTTTATTACACACGAGTAATCGATGTGTTAGCAAACATAAAGTTTATTACACACGAGTAATCGATGTGTTAGCAAACATAAAGTTTATTACACACGAGTAATCGATGTGTTAGCAAACATAAAGTTTATTACACACGAGTAATCGATGTGTTAGCAAACATAAAGTTTATTACACACGAGTAATCGATGTGTTAGCAAACATAAAGTTTATTACACACGAGTAATCGATGTGTTAGCAAACATAAAGTTTATTACACACGAGTAATCGATGTGTTAGCAAACATAAAGTTTATTACACACGAGTAATCGATGTGTTAGCAAACATAGTTTTATAGTTTATTACACACGAGTAATCGGTGTGTTAGCAAACATAAAGTTTATTACACACGAGTAATCGGTGTGTTAGCAAACATAAAGTTTATTACACACAAGTAATCTATGTTTTAGCAAACATAGTTTTATAGTTTACTGTACATAAGTTATCGGTGTGTTAGCAAACAAACAGTTTATTATACACCAGTAATGGAAGTGATTTAGGAAACCCCAAAAAAGATTGGCTATCCTGTCGTTCATAGATAGCGTATTTTGTGACAGCTCTGATGATGTTGCTGCTGGGATGTTCTAGACCTTTCAAGTGAAAAGTTCAAGCGGAGAGGGACATATCTAGGTCGGCGAAACGAGGCTGCCATTTGCAGAGATCGGGAAATAAAGGGTAATTGTGAGAACTGATAGACAGCTGCTTGGCGGGATGGAGAATCCTTGGCTGTGACATGCCCAGGAAATGTCACAGGATATTGTGACAAAGAAGATTTGTGTCACATAGATAACCAGCCAGCATCTATCTAGGTCGAGGGCTGACAAGTCTGTCAGCAACGTGGGGCCACCTTCATGGGAGAAGATTGGCTGCCATTGCACGCAACGATTGTTCAGACACATTTTCTATGGTATTTATAATAATTCATTGTCCTGGTTACTACTGTAGTTTTTGTGTCATATTTATATTTATCTTCATCTTTAACAAAGTTTAAAAACATGCATCTGTAGCAATGGTTTGAAAACATGCATCTGTGGCAATGGTTTGAGAACATAATCTGTGGCAATGGTTTGAGAACATCATCTGTGGCAATGGTTTGAGAACATCATCTGTGGCAATGGTTTGAGAACATCATCTGTGGCAATGGTTTGAGAACATCATCTGTGGCAATGGCTTGAGAACATCATCTGTGGCAATGGTTTGAGAACATCATCTGTGGCAATGGTTTGAGAACATCATCTGTGGCAATGGTTTGAGAACATCATCTGTGGCAATGGTTTGAGAACATCATCTGTGGCAATGGTTTGAGAACATCATTTGTGGTAATGGTTTGAGAACATCGTTTGTGGCAATGGTTTGAGAACATCATCTGTGGCAATGGTTTGAGAACATCATCTGTGGCAATGGTTTGAGAACATCATCGGTGGCAATGGTTTGAGAACATCATGTGTGGCAATGGTTTGGGAACATCATCTGTGGCAATGGTTTAAGAACATCATCTGTGGCAATGGATGGCATCGGTCAAAAATAATTTAATACTTACTGATTAAGAAAGTTTGGGCTTTTACAATTCAACAGTTTTGAAAATACCTTCTTCTGCTGCGTCAGAGATGGCAATCAGATGACAAGATAATGATGCAGAGTGTGTTGCATAGCTTCAATGGTGACGGGCAGGTGTCTGTTTTCTAGCCTTTGTCAAACAGAACGACATCTTCGTGTATAGCAGTGTTTCCCAAACTGCTGTGGCTTACTACCCCCTTTTCAGTGACATATTTGGCCAGCTCCTCCTCTCCCTGGACGTGCCATTATTGCAATGACTCTCCGGGCTCTATCATTGCAGCCTTCTTAGAAACATTGACCCAGACCTGAACCCAGCAAGCTTGCTTGTGAGCACACGGAAAAAACAGTAGACCGTTGACAAATGTACGTTTATTGTTACAGGGATGTCCGTCCTCGGTTGTTGAGAATGGTTGTCTAGGGCAATCTTTATAGCAGCCAACATCTACTAACTGTCATTACAAACGAATATCTCTCACGCTCTGAACATCTCAGACTTGCCCTTCAAAACTTGTGAAAAATAGTATTTACAAGCTTTTCATCGCAGCAACGTCGTTCCGTCCTCCATTTTAGTGATTTAGACTGGCGGCTTGGTCCCATTCTCATCATCTCAGGACACGTTAATTTCAGTCATTCCTGGCGCCACAAGGCCCGATTTTCACTCATTCGAAAACAAGACTGAACTCTCTCATCCTCTCACAACTTAAATAGCCTTGTCCTGCATATCAAACATTTTCTCACGCTTCCAAGCTTTCCTCGTTTGGCATGCTTCGACAACGCTGCACAAACTTCACGCTTGCCTCGATTTAACACTCGATTGGTTCACGTATACAATATGCTTACTTAATCATTGCCATCCATTCAGATTCTCATAAATATTTTATTTTTAGCACTTGTTACCAATCCTAGATAATGAGATAATTTACAAATAAGGAGAACTGGACATCCTAAGCTGAACAGTCCGTGGCGACAGCACTAACCATGCGGCCCTAAATCCTCAGGCTCACGACGCCTGTCTACACCGACCTAAAAAGGTGGTAAAACAAACAGTAGGGACAGTTTTGTAGTTGCTGTAGTGGTGTTAGTAGTAATAGAAGTAGTACTAGTGCTCGATTGGTGATGTGATCAATGTTACACTCACCACATTTACTTCTCATTACAATTCCCGCTACCCATTTTAGCCTGAGTGGACAACGATGCCAAGGTCAATTAAAAATATAATCAGGTGATGAATTTCAAATCCTTCGGAGAAGGAGAGAGGAGTAATCGCATGAGGAGGAGGAAGGGGGGGGGGTGTGATGACAGAAACTGTTAACTAAGAGAGCTAACGTGATTTTAAAGTTGACATTTTTTTAATTGTTAATATTTTAATAACGATACCGTCTTCACTGGTGTTAGTGTGCAAGCGGGGAGAAGAGGAAGAGGGAAAACGTGGAAATGGGAGGCTAAGAAAATTGTGATTAGGACCAAAAGTAATAGTTCCTCGCTGAACAGCAAAAACAGGAAAGTAAAGAAAAGACAAGGCGTTCTTCTTTGCATGGGTCATATAATATTCCACCAAGACCCAGACAAAGTATATTTCTATAACTGAGCACAAAACTAAACGTTGTTAACAAATAACAAAACATTTAATAATCATCAAAGTGCCAAGCACTTCACTAACAAAATAAACTATCTCTGAGCGATAATACACACTGATAAATCTCTACACAGTTTACCCACTAGAGGTGAATTCAGAATTAACTGTGGAATCATACCACCGCCATGAAATCAGCCAGGCAACCGGTCATCCCCCGCAATCACCCGTAACCACGCTGTTTCGCCCAGTGTGCGGAGCCACAACAGCTGGGTGGATCTCCTGCCCCTGAGAGACCACAAGTTTATCCAGGAAGCTAAAATACCCCCGGTTTTGGTTGCGTTAGCATTTTTATACACAGTGGCCAGGTTTCTTCACATGTGCAAGTCGAGCTTCTAAACAGCGGTCGTTGGCGTTCTGCCACACTAGGATGGTTTTTCCAGCGTCTTTTTTTTTTTTTTAGGTACGTATCCAGAAACCATGAGTTGTAAACCCTTAGGCTCGGTACTGTGGATATCGCAACCCTTCGGCCTTGATTCCATTATAGGTACCGTAAATCTGGGAGAAATGTGGCTTTCCTGCCTACCCCCGGGAGTGAACCCGGACCACAAGGAGTTCGTCACCCGGCCGCCGATAAAGTCAGGTTTAAATAACTTCGCTAGAGAGCCGGGCACTTTTCCAGCGTCAAGTGGGCTTTTTCATCATTATACCACATGCGGTATTGGAGCTATCGTAGAGAACTTACCTTCCTACCAGGTGCTCGCAGGTTCGAATCCATATCAAGGCTGTGGTCATGGGTTCAAATCCGAGCCAGAGTGGAGGGATCGTTTTATAAACCTTGGCTTCCTCAGATCAACACAGCTTTTAATGGCCACACTGAAAATGTTCTGGGAGGTAAAGAAGACTATGAGCGGTAAAAAAAAAGACCGGCGTGATACTAACGACATCCAGTGTTAATGGGATTTACAGTTAAGAGGCTATCATCAAAATCTAATGTCTCTCTCTCTCTCTCTCTCTCTCTCTCTCTCTCTCTCTCTCTCTCTCTCTCTCTCTCTCTCTCTCTCTCTGTCCGTCTGCCTGCCTCTCTGTTCGCCCGTCTGTCGATCCGTCTGTGTCTCTGTGTTTACTGGGAGATGAGCAGAAAGAGTCTGTGTCGGCGTCTTTGAGCGCGAGCTTGTACGTGTGGAAATTCGCAAGTTCTCCAGGGTTGCCAGATAAAAAACTTCATTTTATGCCAAATCATTACGCAAAATATGCCAGAAAATGCAAAAAAAAGTGTAACATTGTACTTACTTCACATCAAAAGCTCTAGATTGAATTCTTCATTGCCATCCTTACTGGAACCAGTGGAAGACACGGCGTAAACCTTTTTGAATGTAAAATCTTTAATCATTTTCTCAGATGGGATCACGTTTTTGCAACTCATCTATAATGATGGCATTTTTCTTGTTCCGAAAATCATCAATAAGGTCATCCCTAAGTGCAGGCGATATAATGTGTTTTTTTTTATTTTTTTTATTTGGCATGAACATTTAATTCTATGCAACTGTATGTGCTCCAATGAACTCCCCCGACCATGCGCTATTATAATTTAACTTAGATGACCAATTGTGTGTATTGCACAATGGTAGGTCATGCATACAGCAAGTTGCAACTCTGCTGCCTTTAACTTTATCATTACTTTGCCTAGGAGTCATTGTTTTAATAAGCTGTGACTGGCTTTTTGACAGAGTTTTCATCCAGTGATATTCGGATTTTTCATAATTTGATATGCTACTAATTCTTGGTGCAGAAGTGCACTGACAGTTTACAGTATGCTGCATCTGATCCGTCTGAAGATCTTTTAATCCGTGGGTATGTTTTATTCCAGGTACTATTATACTTACAATGTCATAAGATGCTTTCCATATTTTAGATAACGTGGCCATTGGTAGAAGAAATAAAATCTATCACAGATAGAACTAGGTCTAAATCCTCTCTATTTTCTGTCCTCAAGTAGTTTCTGAACAGTCTGAATCACTTGGTATCAGTGGTGGGTTTTGGTTTTATATCCCGCATTTATTCTAGTAGATTAACACAAATTACTGAGGACCTTGGTTTATCGAAGTCACGATCCATTTAGGAAGACAACAAATACAATAAGAAATGGCGCGAATCTCTATTAGTCCATACCAGGACATCACAACAAAGTCAAACTGGAATAAAGATGTTAATTGTAGGTCTGTATTGCCAGGAAAAACCCAGATAAGCCAACATATGCCAGTTCATTAACTTATGCCAGTTCAATTTCAAATATGCCAGATTTGTGGAATCTGGCATAAAAAATGCCAATTTGGCAACCCTGAAGTTCTCAAGTGTTTCCTGTTTCCGCTGTGCTAGCAATAGAAGAAGACAGGCGACGACACTCAGGAGAAACGTTTTGTTAACGCGCCATCAGCAACTGTTTCTGTGCCAATGTTTGTAGTCGTCTGTTTATAAAATGAAACCGTTTGTTTGAATGTCATGTCTCCCACAGCGAACGCCTGGTCTATCTACCTGTGATCTCGTCCCGCTGTTCTCGTGATATGAAAGATCACAAGATAGAACACAACCTATTTGTTCTAATTACAGGAAGTTGTCTCCATGTTTATTTATTCCACAGTTTTTGTTTGTTGCTAGACCGTGATCTAGCTGTAATTATATGTTGACAAAGTTCTGCTGTCTGTACTCTTTGCCAAACCCAAGGTAAGCCGCTTAGGGTCACTCAGGTTGACGATAAGGTCTCCCCAGTCCCATATCGTTTTGACGTTATAGGAATAATATATTTACACCAGCGGGAGGGGAGCACCGTGGTACAGTGTGGGGGAGGGGAGCACCGTGGTACAGTGGGGGCGGGGAGCACCGTGGTACAGCAGGTGGAGGGGAGCACCATGGTTTAGCAGGGGGAGGGGAGCACCGTGGTTTAGCAGGGGGAGGGGAGCGTCGTGGTTTAGCAGGGGGAGGGGAGCGCCGTGGTACAGCAGGTGGAGGGGAGCGCCGTGGTACAGCAGGTGGAGGGGAGCACCGTGGTACAGCAGGTGGAGGGGAGCACCGTGGTACAGCAAGGGGAGGGGAGCGCCGTGGTACAGCAGGGGGAGGGGAGCGCCGTGGTACAGCAGGGGGAGGGGAGCGCCGTGGTTTAGCAGGGGGAGGGGAGCGCTGTGGTACAGCAGGGAGAGGGGAGCGCCGTGGTTCAGCAGCGGGAGGGGAGCGTCGTGGTTTAGCAGGGGGAGGGGAGCGCCATGGTTTAGCAGGGGGAGGGGAGCGCCATGGTACTGCAGGGGAAACGTGATGTTGATGGCAAAGCTAACGGTTAGTCTATGGCATAGGTCTAGCAATATACGCCCAGTACACCTGCAGTGGTCCTTTGTGTGTGTGTGTGTCTGTGCGTGCGTGTCTGTGTGTGTGTCTGTGCGTGCGTGTCTGAACAGATGGATAAGGAGGCAGCGAAGAGTGAGTCAGAGAAAACAATCATCCTGCACCATGACTGGGACATAACTTGGGACATGACCTGGGACATGACTTGGGACATGACCTGGGACATGACTTGGGACATGACTTGGGACATGACCTGGGACATGACTTGGGACATGACCTGGGACATGACCTGGGACATGACTTGGGACATGACCTGGGACATGACCTGGGACATGACTTGGGACATGACTTATGACATGACTGGGACATGTCGTTTTCAAACTGAGTCTGAATTATTATAAGTATTCCCCGTGTGGGCGCCAGGGCCCCAGTGTGCTGGGTAGGGGTAGACCCACTGTCCCTTAACAAGCATGGCGTAAGAGTCTACTAGTTATGGATGTTTGCTTCGAAGTCGGAATGTATCTGCTTGAGAGGTTGGAAATAACAGTCTGCACACAAATTAGCCAGAGTTTTAAAAAGGATTATAGGCAAAACGCAGGTTTTAACCTGTAACCCCGACAAAACAGCATACATTGTTTCGCAAAAAACGTGACAGCTAACAAAAACAAAGGTAGTTAGCCAAACTGCCAATTCCTGCCTGCTTTTAACCACTTTTGTGGTGTAGGCAGGGGATCTTTGAGCCTGAGGATACAGCAGCACGTCTAGTGCTGTCGCCACGACTATGTAGGTGAGGTTTTGATTTTGCCCCCGACAGAAAAAATCGCCAGGCTGACCGACGATTCGAACTCGAGTTTCCTGTGTGAGAGCAGAGCGTTCTAATCGTTTGTCCAGCCGCTAGCTAGCAGTTTCATCCGCTAAAAATCCGGTGTCACCGTTTTGACGTTTTCAGCTAAAGCGACATCTGTTGATACTTGTAACTTAGATCAGCTGTACAGCAATATGGCGCTGGAACATATTGCCGCTATCAAGTTAGAGAGAGACTTTTGGCGGACCACCACAATTCCACGGACCACCACAACAACTCCATGGACCACCACAACTCCACGGACCACCACAACAACTCCACGGACCACCACAACTCCACGGACCACCACAACTCCATGGACCACCACAACTCCATGGACCACCACAACTCCACGGACCACCACAACTCCATGGACCACCACAACTCCATGGACCACCACAACTCCACGGACCACCACAACAACTCCACGGACCACCACCACAACTCCACGGACCACCACAACAACTCCACGGACCACCACCACAACTCCACGGACCACCACAACAACTCCACGGACCACCACAACAACTCCACGGACCACCACCACAACTCCACGGACCACCACAACAACTCCACGGACCACCACCACAACTCCACGGACCACCACCACAACTCCACGGACCACCACAACAACTCCACGGACCACCACAACTCCACGGACCACAACCATAACTCCACGGACCACCACAACAACTCCACGGACCACCACCACAACTCCACGGACCACCACAACAACTCCACGGACCACCACCACAACTCCACGGACCACACACAACAACTCCACGGACCACCACCACAACTCCCACGGACCACCACAACAACTCCACGGACCACCACAACTCCACGGACCACAACCACAACTCCACGGACCACCACAACAACTCCACGGACCACCACCACAACTCCAGGGACCACCACCACAACTCCACGGACCACCACCACAACTCCACGGACCACCACCACAACTCCACGGACCACCACAACAACTCCACGGACCACCACAACAACTCCACGGACCACCACCACAACTCCACGGACCACCACCACAACTCCACGGACCACCACAACAACTCCAAGGACCACCACCACAACTCCACGGACCACCACCACAACTCCACGGACCACCACAACAACTCCACGGACCACCACAACAACTCCACGGACCACCACCACAACTCCACGGACCACCACAACAACTCCACGGACCACCACCACAACTCCACGGACCACCACCACAACTCCACGGACCACCACAACAACTCCACGGACCACCACAACTCCACGGACCACAACCACAACTCCACGGACCACCACAACAACTCCACGGACCACCACCACAACTCCACGGACCACCACAACAACTCCACGAACCACCACCACAACTCCACGGACCACCACAACAACTCCACGGACCACCACCACAACTCCACGGACCACCACAACAACTCCACGGACCACCACAACTCCACGGACCACAACCATAACTCCACGGACCACCACCACAACTCCACGGACCACCACAACAACTCCAGGGACCACCACCACAACTCCACGGACCACCACCACAACTCCACGGACCACCACCACAACTCCATGGACCACCACAACTCCACGGACCACCACCACAACTCCATGGACCACAACAACTCTATGGACCACCACAACTCCACGGACCACCACAACAACTCCACGGACCACCACCACAACTCCACGGACCACCACAACAACTCCATGGACCACCACAACTCCACGGACCACAACCATAACTCCACGGACCACCACCACAACTCCACGGACCACCACAACAACTCCAGGGACCACCACCACAACTCCACGGACCACCACCACAACTCCACGGACAACACCACAACTCCATGGACCACAACAACTCCACGGACCACCACAACTCCACGGACCACCACCACAACTCCATGGACCACAACAACTCCATGGACCACCACAACTCCACGGACCACCACAACAACTCCATGGACCACCAGTTGCATAAACTGGAGCTAGACATTAGACTTAGTCAATGAAGACGCTTACTGTAGGCGCCCATTCGTGGCCGTGTGTCGAAGTACCCCTCCCTGGGCGAAGCGTGCTAGTCATTTGAAGGAGCAGGTTCTAACCCTGGTGTGGCAACACTTTAGATGTTTACAGTATGTGTTCTGGATAGAAAGACCAGAAGTCCCGTTTTCACGGGGATTTCCCGTTTTTGTCGGTGTGTCCTGACCGTCCCATCAATGCTCTAAAAAATCGTCAAATATCCCGTTTTATACAAATCTAGGAATAACTCGAGCATCATTTGTTCTATAGACTAGATCAGTGAAATCAATGAAAACAAGCCACGCCTTCCAACCAGAGAAACAAAAGTTGGAATAATATTTAATCGTATACCTTATACAGCTTACAGGCATATATATTCTCATGCTGTTAAAATTTTTTAGTTCCTTAGGCATTGACGATGATGATGATGATGATGGAGATGATGATGATGATAGGTTCTAGAATTTGTTGTTGCTGTTGCTGGCCCAAGGACTGACTTGCTTGTGATATCCTGTTTTCAGCTGAAAACATTATGGCCACCTGAGTCCTGGATCAACCTGAGCTGTTTACTTAAATGTGTGCTTATCAATACCTGCTAACTGATATGCCCAAGGCGGCACAGTTTTACATTTAGCATACGTTCCCAAAATGAACTACTGTGTGTGCATGAGCGGATTTCATGCACAAAGATTGATTTTAGATACACAAGTCTTTGAACAAACTCTGTCCCTACACTTTCTGAAACAGACTGATGCCTCAGTCCGTCCAAATGTACACACCCCTGTAGCATTATTTGTCCAGGGATTTTGTGTAGACGCCCTGGATTCGAACTGGCAGCCTCAAAAGACGTCATAGGCAGCAGTCGAAAACCAGCACACACCGCGTCACTCTAGATTGGGCGCGGTTGTAAAATCGCAACAACAAAACAAAAATAATCTTGTTTACATTTCCAACTGTTTGACCTCACGCGATGACGAAGGTCACGGTGAGGTGATGTGCCCTACTTTTTGACTAATCGCCAGCTTCGTAACAGTTTTGATCGATAATTTATGCAACATCAATCAGAACGAGGTCGCGAAAACATCCAGTCCAGGCTATTTTTAGCCACTCTTTGAATATCTGGGTCAGGAGGTTTTCAGTGTCCCACGATTGATGGGAGAAAAAAACAGCTTCAAATATCTGAGGCATTTCTTTAGTTTCATCATTTGCGATTCAGAGAGGAAATGGAGAACTACAACCGATGACAGATAATGCCAACTACAGGCTAGAGAGGACACCTGTATATACAATCTCATCATAGATAATGCCAAGGGTTATCAATGTTGGAAATTCTTATTTTCTAGGTCACAACAAAACAAAATTGCCGGGCCAGCTGGTTTTCGTGCTGCACTTTAAAGGCCCAGCCAGAGACAGCTTTAATGCCTCCTATTAGATTAGTAGTCAACAGTTCCCGTTCCTAATTCAACAGTTCTCAGCCGGTACTCCGCGCAGTCCTAACAGATTTACGTGCACTTTCAACTGACTCCACTGCTGTTCCATGGAAATAATTTAAAATTCAATTCTTCCTCTTCTTCTTTCGTTTTCTTCAAATAGATTATCTATATCTGCAATGTTGTCTCTAGTATGAACTTCACTGTCTGTTGTTATTCACTCAGCGACCCGTAAAGTTTGACTTGCACCGATGTTTGTTTTGGCCAAAAGTTTTGCCTTGATATGTTTATTTGGGACAGTCTTGGAAGACGTGATCTGTTGTCTTAGTTGCCAAACCACATGTGCACATGGCTGATTCGCCTGTTTGAAATTGTATGTACTTGTGGCTGCGAAGTCGACTGTGTCATGTTCCACCATGTAGAACAATAACTTGCTCTGGCCTGTCTATTGTATGGTAATCTTCTTGTACCGGTTTTTGTGGCTTGCTAATAGATTTGATTATTCTCTTCTTCTGTTGATAAGAGACCGCTACGTCAGGTTGTTCTTCATTTGCACCTTCCTTAGCTAGTTTATCAGCTCTTTTATTTCCAAGAACTCCACAATCTGATGGTATTCATTGAATAGTTAGTTACCTTACACCGGTTGCCTAGTTGGAGAGTAGTGTTCGTATACCAGGTAATTTTCCGGACTGGAGTGCCTGAAGCACCGCTCTTGCGTATTTCAGAAACACCACGGGTTGTGAGATTTGACATATATTTAAAAGTTTATTTTCTGCGATTTTGACGGCTTGAACTTCTGCATCATAGATGTGACAGTGCTTTCCTGTAGGTATCTGTAGATCTTGTATGATTGAGATGCTCACTATATACTCCTGCTACTCCATTTCCGCTTGCGATCTGTGCTGACCCATACGTATAGACAGGAACACAAAGATTCCGTGGGTTTTCATCATCAAGTAGAGCGAGGGTGGCTGTTTTACGGTGCACGCTGTTTTGTTCTTCCTTGTTGAATACTCCTTTCTCTTCTGGCTGGATGTGTATTGGCAACTTATAATCCTCTTTCCAGGGAGGGGGGGGGGGTGTCTGATCTGGAATAGCATTTAATGGGGCTATCAGTTGCAGGCAGATCATTGGTTTGCCTGCAGAGTCGTTTGTCCTGGTGGATAAAACTGCTTCTTTTTAGTCTCTTTTTTGCTACATTTTGGAATCTTTCTTTCATAGGGTGGGTGTTCAGATATGCTAAGAATCGTTTCTGCTTGTATTAGTATCTTAGTGTCTCTTCTGTCATCACCATCTTCTCCAGCACAGCTATAGGTGTTGATTTCATCCAGCCTGTTATGAGTCTGAGCACCTTCTCTAACTTTTGTAGTGTTTTTTTTTTTTTAAATGCTGAATTCCGTGCAGTTGACCCATGTTCAATGTGTGTACACTTTTTTGATAAGTATAATTCTAAGTATTTTCCCATTTGCGCCCCATATTATTCCACTTAGTTTTCTTAAAATAGCTATCTTCCTTCTGGCTTTGGTTGCTGCCTTGTTGATGTGTTTTCTCCATGTTAACTTATCATCAAACGTTACTCCGAGGTATGTAGGCTCCTTATCCTCTCTTTGTGGTATTCCATTTTTATAAATAACGCCCAAGTTTGGTTTGGGGGAGAAATTAAAGATGGTGGTGCTACACTTGTATATCTTGATGCAGAGCATGCAGCCATTGTATCTATGGATCTTTGTAGCAGACTAGTGGCCACTGTTGCATATTTATTTGGGCGCCTTAGTACCAAGTCGTCAGCATAGGTCGCAGCTTTGATACCATGGGGTAGTTGAGCAATTAGGTCGTTGATATAGACCAAAAACAGTGTTGGGGACAGGACAGCACTTTGGTAAACACTATGGCGTATCAAGACTTTCTTGCTCTTGAGTCCGTCTATCTGTACTTGTACAAGTATGCTTTCACCCATCTGTATATATTCCCATTCACTTTGTAGTTTCTGAGTGTTTTCATGAGACCTTCTTTCCAGACCTTGTCAAAAGCTCTCTTGAAATCTATCCATGCCACAAGCACTAGCTCCTTGTCTGGTCTTCTGTAGAGTAACATTGTCTAAAGCCTGCCTGCTGCGGCGTGAAGATGTTTTCACTCTTTATGTTCCACTGAAGTCGAAGGTTGACAGTACGTTCCATTGTTTTACAGAGACAGCTGGTAAGGCTGATTGGTCTATAACTGGAAGCACCGCTACTGTCTTTTCCTGATTTTAGAAGAGGTATCATGATTGCTTGTCTCCATCGCTGTAAAACTTTGCCACTGGCCCAACAATTATTAAAAATTCGAAGCCGTTTTGTTTTGGCTGTTGTCCTTCGGCTCTTGATCATTTCCTCGGTTTTTCCATCGAGTCTAGACGATGTTGTAATTGTCAGCTTCGATATTGCTAACTGCATCTCGCTAGACGTAATTGGTGCCTCCATTACCTCGAGAATTGTATCGTTTTGTCTTGAGTGTCGCTTCTCTCGCTGTTTCTCTGCACTGACATCAATGTTGCTGACTTCAGCAAATAAATATGAAAAGTGGTCGTCAGCCTGTTTTCTTGTTAGGATTCCTTCTGTATATATTGTAGTATTTGCGTTTCTCCCTGTACTCTCGTCATTAATTTGTTTTACCAGCCTCCACATCTTCCTTGTGACTTTCAAAATGTAGACTATTTTTCCTTGCCAACATGACATTCTAACCTGCAGCTTGGCTTTTTGAAATTTGGCCTTTGCATGTTGGTATTTGTTGAACAGCTTTTGACAAGGTCTGATTTCAGCTTTCTTTCGGTTTCCATATCACTGTGCAATTGTTTTAGATCACAATTCCAGTATGGTTTATATTATTTACGTGCGTCTCTTGGTATAGTTTCTAGGGCTGCCTGCAATTTACGTGCGCCTCTTGGTATTGTTTCCAGGGCTGCCTGCAATTTACATTGGCTGAACTCTTCTACTGCGTTGTTATCTGTTTTTATATTGTTAACCGAAATAAGTGTAAGGTTGTCTGCATTGTTATCTGTTTTTATATTGTTAACCGAAATAAGTGTAAGGTTGTCTGCATTGTTACCTGTTTTTATATTTGTACTAGGGCGGAGAAAGCCCATGGTACTAAGATTTAAAAAAAAAAGAGGAAAATAGTTCGTTAGGTGGGGACTAGAAACAAGAATATTCTAGTCCAGACAATAAGTCTTCTGTGTAAAGTCTAATATAGTCCAGGTAACGACGAAAAAAAACTAAACTAGTAAACTAGGCACACTATCTAGAAGTCCTAAGCTGAAGAAAACAACTATAACTATGAATACAACGTTGAACATAATTTTTATTTAACTTCACATCAGCATGGCCAAAAGTAACGACATAAACGACCACAAAAAATGATTGACATTGTACAGGTGGGTACATTGACAATTTGCCACCTTTCAATACCTATTGCGATTAAAGCCATGTTAAAACCTCAAATATACAGCAATTTACCATCTAACTATTTCTTGTCTAGAATACAAATGAAAATCTATTTTAACCAACTAACCATTGAACGTACCCTCGATTGCCATCAGTCCGACCACGAACGTTACCTGTGGTAAATTAAAATCAAGACGCGATAATCTGAGCCGACTAGACCTGGCAAATTAAACTACTTCACAACACTACTCATCCGTGCACAAGATGATATAAAACCTAACTAAGAACAACCCAAGTCTTCGATAGTGAAACCACACACGTGGGCGAACATATCTAAAGTCTGAAGAAAAAGGGCACGTGGGCGCCATGAAAACCAATTTAAAATGAAAAATCACTACTATTACCTGCACAAACTAGAACTCCTTTGTGAATTAAATCCTGTCACATCTAACAAAACAAATATCAAAAAGACTGCAATATAGAAGCCCCACAAGTTGGGCGCTATTTAAAAATCAATCTAAACTATGAACTACTATTATCACCTTAACTAACTAGGCTAGACACAAAATATCTAATTGCCACCGATATCCTTGCCAGACGACGCCATTTGTTCTAGGGCGGAGAAAGCCCATGGTACTAAGATAAAAAAAAAGAGGAAAATCGTTAGGTGGGGACTAGAAACAAGAATATTCTAGTCCAGACAATAAATCTTCTGTGTAAAGTCTAATATAGTCCAGGTAACGACTAAACTAAACTAGTAAACTAGGCACACTATCTAGAAGTCCTAAGCTGAAGAAAACAACTGTAACAATGAATACAACGTTGAACATAATTTTTATTTAACTTCACATCAGCATGGCCAAAAGTAACGACATAAACGACCACGTGGTGGAACAAAACCTCAAATATACAGCAATTTACCATCTAACTATTTCTTGTCTAGAATACAAATGAAAATCTATTTTAACCAACTAACCACTGAACGTACCCTCGACTGCCATCAGTCCGACCACGAACGTTACCTGTGGTCGCCATACCTATAGACCCGCCCATTGTGCAAAGCATCAGTCTGCTAGGTTCGGCTTCCACAGGTTGGTCCGGAAGTCAAAACAGGCTTGAAACTTTGTCAGTCGGCCGTTTAAATACCCCGTGGGCTGATTTTTCTCCATCTTCCGGTCACTCTATTAGTTAGTTCCGGTGGCCTTTCAACCATTTTAAAACCAGAATAAATCTAAGATCTTTAATCTGCTGTACTGTAGTCTTCGTCGCTTCCACCCTACTACATATTGTTAACGAAAATAAGTGTACGGTTGTCGCCATTGTTATCTGTTTTTATATTGTTAACCGAAATAAGTGTAAGGTTGTCTGCATTGTTATCTGTTTTTATATTGTTAACCGAAAAAAGTGTAAGGTTGTCTGTATTGTTATCTGTTTTTATATTGTTAACCGAAAAAAGTGTAAGGTTGTCTGCATTGTTATCTGTTTTTATATTGTTAACCGAAATAAGTGTAAGGTTGTCGCCATTGTTATCTGTTTTATATTGTTAACCAAAATAAGTGTAAGGTTGTCTGCATTGTTATCTGTTTTTATATTGTTAACCGAAAAAAGTGTAAGGTTGTCTGTATTGTTATCTGTTTTTATATTGTTAACCGAAAAAAGTGTAAGGTTGTCTGCATTGTTATCTGTTTTTATATTGTTAACCGAAATAAGTGTAAGGTTGTCGCCATTGTTATCTGTTTTATATTGTTAACCAAAATAAGTGTAAGGTTGTCTGCATTGTTATCTGTTTTTATGTTTACCGAAATAAGTGTAAGGTTGTCTGCATTGTTATCTGTTTTTATATTGTTAACCGAAATAAGTGTACGGTTGTCTGCATTGTTATCTGTTTTTATATTGTTAACCGAAAAAAGTGTAAGGTTGTCTGCATTGTTATCTGTTTTTATATTGTTAACCTAAATAAGTGTAAGGTTGTCTGAATTGTTATCTGTTTTTATATTGTTAACCGAAATAAGTGTACGGTTGTCTGCATTGTTATCTGTTTTTATATTGTTAACCTAAATAAGTGTAAGGTTGTCTGCATTGTTATCTGTTTTTATATTGTTAACCTAAATAAGTGTAAGGTTGTCTGCATTGTTATCTGTTTTTAATATTGTTAACCTAAATAAGTGTAAGGTTGTCTGCATTGTTATCTGTTTTTATATTGTTAACCTAAATAAGTGTAAGGTTGTCTGAATTGTTATCTGTTTTTATATTGTTAACCTAAATAAGTGTAAGGTTGTCTGCATTGTTATCTGTTTTTATATTGTTAACCTAAATAAGTGTAAGGTTGTCTGCATTGTTATCTGTTTTTAATATTGTTAACCGAAATAAGTGTAAGGTGCTGATACAGTTTCCAGCCTGCCTTCTTGTGATTGCATCTTGGTAGAGTACGGGGAAACCCGATTGCGGTGGTGTTGAAATCTCGACTAAGATGAAAAGTGCTGCTTTTTCTTACAGACTGGTTTTCTATTGTTAGAAAGACTGGGCGGTGGTCACTACCTCCTTATTGCTTCCCAACATTTATAGTAATATCCCATTCCATGTCTGGTGAGTGAAAGGCTAGGTCTGGCGTAGAGGTGGTATGCCATAATCTTGAGTGAAAGACTAGGTCTGGCGTAGAGGTGGTATGCCATGACCTTGAGTGAAAGGCTAGGTCTGGCGTAGAAGTGGTATGCCATGATCTTGAGTGAAAGGCTAGGTCTGGCGTAGAGGTGGTATTCCATGATCTTGAGTGAAAGGCTAGGTCTGGCGTAGAGGTGGTGTGCCAATGATCTTGAGTGAAAGGCTAGGTCTGATGTAGAGGTGGTATGCCATGATCTTGAGTGAAAGGCTAGGTCTGGCGTAGAAGTGGTATGCCATGATCTTGAGTGAAAGGCTAGGTCTGACCATCATGTGCTGTGTCAACAGTCTAGTGACCATCATGTGATGTGTCAACAATCTAGTGACCCTCATGTGCTGTGTCAACAGTCCAGTGACCATCATGTGCTGTGTCAACAATCTAGTGACCATCATGTGCAGTGTCTAGTGACCATCATGTGCTGGGTCTTAAGTCTAGTGATCATCATGTGATGTGACTAAAGTTAAAACACAAAATACCACATATTAAACAAGGAAAGAATACAGTAACTCAGCATATAAGTGAAACCATGAACTGAACTCTATTTGAATCTGATGGTGTGTCCAGTCATGAAGTGGTCACTCAGGTTTGATTGGTAGCTGGCTGCAACAAAGAAATCAACACAGGTCTGCAAGATGCAGCTGACCTTGTCCCTAATGTGTTCCCAAAATAGAACATTCAAAACTCCACAACATTTTTCACACATTCTTTTGTCAGAAAACAGAATTTCCATAGCAGTATTTCTCACACATTCTCAAGTCAGAAAACAGAACTTCCAGAGCAATATTTCTCATTTATTCTTGTCCAAAAACAGAAATTAAAGGAGCAATATTTCTCACACATTCTCAAGTCAGAAAACAGAACTTTTAGAGCCATATTTCTCACACATTCTTAAGTCAGAAAACAGAACTTTTAGAGCCATATTTCTCACACATTCTCAAGTCAGAAAACAGAACTTTTAGAGCAATATTTCTCACACATTCTCAAGTCAGAAAAGACAACTTATGCAGCAATTGTTCTTACATAATCTGTAGACATAAAAACTGCTTTCAGAGCAATAGTTCTCACACATTCTGTAGTCAAAACGTCATGAGAAATAGTTCTCATACTAAAGTTACAACAATGACTGAGAGTTTCACCTGAGGATTTTGATGGGACAGGATGAGTTTAGAAAGTCTTCAAAACTGGGCAGTACTTGGCCAATGAAAGGTGCATCACATGCTTCAGAGTAAGGCAAGAACTGCTGTCACTAGAGAGTAAGATACAAACTGTCCCTTGTCTCAGAGTAAGGCAAGAACTGTTGTCCCTCATTTCAGAGTAAGGTATGAATTGCTATCACTTGCCTCAGAGTAAGATATGAACTGTTATCATATCACTTGCAACAGAGGACAGCACAAACTATCTTTTAAAACAACATACTTCAACAGGCGATAATAAAACACTGTTCAAAATAAATAAAACAAGAACACAACCAAATGAAAATGAAATAAAAAAATGCAACCTGTCCTTGTCCTGTAAACACACACAAGTCACCGTCGTGCAGCCGTGTCTAGACAAAATTATCTGTCTTGTTCAAGTCACCGTCTAGTGCAGCCGTGTCTAGACAAAATTATCTGTCTTGTTCAAGTCACCGTCTAGTGCAGCCGTGTCTAGACAAAATTATCTGTCTTGTTCAAGTCACCTTCTGCTGAAGTTATTCCCAGTCAACATTATCTGAATGGTACAAGTCACCTTCTAGTGCAGCAGTGACTAGACAAAACCTTGTCTTATAGAAGTCACCTTCTAGTGCAGTAGTGACTAGACAAAACCTTGTCTTGTAGAAGTCACCTTCTAGTGCAGCAGTGACTAGACAAAACCTTGTCTTGTAGAAGTCACCTTCTAGTGCAGCAGTGACTAGACAAAACCTTGTCTTATAGAGGTCACCTTCTAGTGTAGCAGTGACTAGACAAAACCTTGTCTTATAGAGGTCACCTTCTAGTGCAGCAGTGACTAGACAAAACCTTGTCTTATAGAGGTCACCTTCTAGTGCAGCAGTGACTAGACAAAACCTTGTCTTATAGAGGTCACCTTCTAGTGCAGCAGAGACTAGAAATAAAACATTGCCAGAGCAATCAACAGTCTGCACATGTGAAGCAGAGATGTCACGTTGGCATCAACAACAGATATTGCACCTATGACACAGCCAGCACTAGATGTCAACATGTGATGGAGGAAGTGGCAAACCCATACAACTCAAGGAAAGACAGACAGTCATATGTCTGCACACACAAGGCACTAAGTCTCAGACGATATCACAAAGCCAGGTTCAAACTCAGTATCAACTCAATGAAAGTGGGACGTTATTCCAAGGACTCAGAGACCAAGAAAAACCAGTCATTTTGCATAATGACACTTTAAATTAAAAAAAAGGTGAAACAAGCAGATGACGGATACATGAGGTCCAGATTAAGATACATTTCAATACAGGGCAACACTCAGATAAAACCTAGGTCTGAAATCCTACTGTAGGGGAATAGAGAAATTCTGTTACCATGTCTCTCTCAAACAAAAGATGGCAAAGTCAACAGTGTCTCCGTCAGATCAACTTTATTTACATTCATGCCCAAACATGCTCAAGAACAAACTGTACACATTTGACTGAAATAGCCCCTACAATCTGACAACAGCATGGTCAAGTAGACAAATGTCTGTAACCATCTATCAAGGACAGTCACTGCCACACACAGACAGACCAGGAGATGATTGGCTGCTACAGCTAGCGGGGCAGGTCAGTGATGTGCTTCTTCAAGTATTTCATCATGCCAAACAGCTTGACCCGCTTCACACCTGCCAAGAAATGATCAACCTGTGTTAACTCTCAGACAAGCATCAACATACTTCCATGTGTTGTTACAACCCGATGTTAACTCTCAGACAAGCATCAACATACTTCCACGTGTTGTTACAACCCGATGTTAACTCTCAGACAAGCATCAACATACTTGCATGAGTCTATTACTTCTAGATGTTAACTCTCACACATGCATGAAAATACCTGCATGAGTCTATTACTGCTGAATGTTAACTCTTACACAATTGTCAACCTACCTGCACTACTGTTAATAACCTCTGTACTGTTTCAACATGTGGTCCCAGATGACCATCCCCCCCCCCCCTTCAAAAGATAATCTTGTCATTAAAAATGATGTCTCCTGACCCAACTTCCACCAACTGCTGGTGTCATCTCACCACCACACAACTTCTACCAACTGCTGGTGTCATCTCACCACCACACAACTTCCACCAACTGTTGGTGTCATCTCACCACCACACAACTTCCACCAACTGTTGGTGTCATCTCACCACCACACAACTTCCACCAACTGTTGGTGTCATCTCACCACCACACAACTTCCACCAACTGTTGGTGTCATCTCACCACCACACAACTTCCACCAACTGCTGGTGTCATCTCACCACCACACAACTTCCACCAACTGTTGGTGTCATCTCACCACCACACAACTTCCACCAACTGCTGGTGTCATCTCACCACCACACAACTTCCACCAACTGCTGGTGTCATCTCACCACCACACAACTTCCACCAACTGTTGGTGTCATCTCACCACCACACAACTTCCACCAACTGCTGGTGTCATCTCACCACCACACAACTTCCACCAACTGCTGGTGTCATCTCACCACCACACAACTTCCACCAACTGCTGGTGTCATCTCACCACCACACAACTTCCACCAACTGCTGGTGTCATCTCACCACCACACAACTTCCACCAACTGCTGGTGTCATCTCACCACCACACAACTTCCACCAACTGCTGGTGTCATCTCACCACCACACAACTTCCACCAACTGCTGGTGTCATCTCACCACCACACAACTTCCACCAACTGCTGGTGTCATCTCACCACCACACAACTTCCACCAACTGCTGGTGTCATCTCACCACCACACAACTTCCACCAACTGCTGGTGTCATCTCACCACCACACAACTTCCACCAACTGCTGGTGTCATCTCACCACCAC
The DNA here is from genome assembly GCA_905116865.2 of Candidula unifasciata. NCBI lineage: Eukaryota > Metazoa > Mollusca > Gastropoda > Stylommatophora > Geomitridae > Candidula > Candidula unifasciata. The sequence goes on along the minus strand of CAJHNH020000835.1, from coordinate 368,482 downwards.
ACAACTTCCACCAACTGCTGGTGTCATCTCACCACCACACAACTTCCACCAACTGCTGGTGTCATCTCACCACCACACAACTTCTACCAACTGCTGGTGTCATCTCACCACCACACAACTTCCATCAACTGCTGGCGTCATCTCACCACCACACAACTTCCACCAACTGCTGGTGTCATCTCACCACCACACAACTTCCACCAACTGCTGGTGTCATCTCACCACCACACAACTTCCACCAACTGCTGGTGTCATCTCACCACCACACAACTTCCATCAACTGCTGGCGTCATCTCACCACCACACAACCTCCACCAACTGCTGGTGTCATCTCACCACCACACAACTTCCACCAACTGCTGGTGTCATCTCACCACCACACAACTTCCATCAACTGCTGGCGTCATCTCACCACCACACAACTTCCACCAACTGCTGGTGTCATCTCACCACCACACAACTTCCACCAACTGCTGGTGTCATCTCACCACCACACAACTTCCACCAACTGCTGGTGTCATCTCACCACCACACACCTAATTAAACCTATCCTGCCAGCTTGTCCACTAAATAACCAGACTTTCTAATGACCCTGTCTAGCCTGCCTCTAATGATCCTGACTAGCCTGCCTCTAATGATGCTGACTAGCCTGCCTCTAATGATGCTGACTAGCCTGCCTCTAATGATGCTGACTAGCCTGCCTCTAATGATCCTGACTAGCCTGCCTCTAATGATCCTGACTAGCCTGCCTCTAATGACCCTCTTCAAAGTAGCATTCTGTGAGAGCTGATCTTACCCAGTCCCAGGTAAACCCAGCCTAAGACGGGTACCTGTATATGTTTTGTGAAGTCAAGTCAGTTGATGTGATACTGGTGTCAGACACAATATGGAACTAGCATCACATGCTAAACACATCTCAAAGTGACATCATTCAACAGCTTTGTCTACCTGGCCAATACCAAACACATCTCAAAGGGACATCATTCAACAGTTTTGTCTACCTGGCACTAAAAAAAAAAAAACATCTCAAAGGGACTATATTCTACAGCTGTGTCTACCTGGCCAATACCAAACACATCTCAAAGTGACATCATTCAACAGCTGTGTCTACCAGGCCAATACCAAACACATCTCAAAGGGACATCATTCAACAGCTGTGTCTACCTGGCCAATACAAAACACATTTCAAATATGAAACTGATCTTTGTCTTCCGTGACTGCTTCACCAACTCTTTGAGCTTCAATCATCTCTATCTTCCTGAGTGTACACACTGAGTCACAGAGAAGAAATGCTGCCTCAGTGAAGGTACGTCTTCTGGTCTGTTACTGCACTGGTCATTAAGATAGTGCACTGTCTTATTCTGTATACTTCCCATCAGCTTACGACCACGAGTTAGAATCGCCAGCACATACTCAAAAACAGAAAGAATTAGACCATGGTATTTAAAACATCAATCATGATGTTCAGTTTGTCACAGAAACTCTACCCTGCTTTGCTTTCATTATCACCTGGTCTATGTGCTCAATAAAAACAAGGTTTTGTTGAAATCGTATCCCCAGGTATTTTGTTGCCTGCATCCTTTCCACAATCTCTGAACATAAACTTATAGTTGACACTGGGCTGTTGACACTGGGCTGTTGACACTGGGGTGCTAACACTGGGCTGTTGACACTGGGGTGCTAACACTGGGGTGTTGACAATGCTGAATGTTGTAGAATGTTGAATGAAGAATCCACATGATAGCAACTGGGAAACTTCCTTAAGCACTCCACTTCAGCAAGACAACAGTTCCAATTCTGATGTCACCAGTAACTGTCTGATTGTATATTCATCTTGCATTTTTCTTGAGCGTGTTAAGCGTCAGCCAGATCCCCTGGTAACTCCTCGCAGCTCCCTTCTCTCCAGACCTTAATGATCTATATGAGCCTCCACACTGTTCACTTGTTCCCAAAGGGCACTCACAATATCTAGCTTGTCATACATCAATTCACCACCAAGTGGTGCAGAACCGGCCACTCTGTCTACTTGCTCATTTCCCTAAAACACCTGCAACACCCTGAGAAAATATCCAAGTGCATCTGGGACATCTGAGGCGATGCTTGCCACTCTGCACACAGCATACCTGTCTCCACCTTTCTCTGTGAGTCAGTTACAGTGTGTGCAGCTGATTCTCAAGCCAGGGTGTTGACAATATGGTTATTCAGAGAGGACCATGTTGCAGAAACCTTTGCTGGATTGGCATAAATTCCTTCTGATGAATAAAACAAATCTTTGATATCCATCAAAGCCCAAACTCTACCAAAATATATCTTAAGATATAAAGAAAGTGAAGGACACATACCAAAGAGACCTTCCATCTGTGAGTCACAGATCATGAACTGTTTGTTAGCGGGATCCTGGACAATAGATAATACAAGACATCAGTTTATTGGGCAGTGAGTACAGCAAATATAACATTTATCCAGACACTGGGTAGCACAAATATAACATTTATCCAGACACTGGGTAGCACAAATATAACATTTATCCAGACAGTGATTACAACCAATATTACATATATTCAGACAGTGAATACAACAAATATAACAAACATCCAGACAGTGAATACAACAAATATAACAAACATCCAGACAGTGAATACAACAAATATAACAAACATCCAGACAGTGAATACAACAAATATAACAAACATCCAGACAGTGAATACAACAAATATAACAAACATCCAGACAGTGAATACAACAAACATTACATATATGCAGACAGTGAATACAACAAATATTACATATATCCAGACAATGAATACAACAAATATTACATATACCCAGACAGTGAATACAACAAATATTACATATACCCAGACAGTGAATACAACAAATATTACATATACCCAGACAGTGAATACAACAAATATTACATATACCCAGACAGTGAATACAACAAATATTACATATACCCAGACAGTGAATACAACAAATATTACATATACCCAGACAGTGAATACAACAAATATTACATATATCCAGACAGTGAATACAACAAAATATTACATATACCCAGACAGTGAATACAACAAATATTACATATACCCAGACAGTGAATACAACAAATATTACATATATCCAGACAGTGAATACAACAAATATTACATATATCCAGACAGTGAATACAACAAATATTACATATACCCAGACAGTGAATACAACAAATATTACATATACCCAGACAGTGAATACAACAAATATTACATATACCCAGACAGTGAATACAACAAATATTACATATACCCAGACAGTGAATACAACAAATATTACATATACCCAGACAGTGAATACAACAAATATTACATATACCCAGACAGTGAATACAACAAATATTACATATATCCAGACAGTGAATACAACAAATATTACATATACCCAGACAGTGAATACAACAAATATTACATATACCCAGACAGTGAATACAACAAATATTACATATACCCAGACAGTGAATACAACAAATGTTACATATATCCAGACAGTGAATACAACAAATGTTAGATATATCCAGACAGTGAATACAACAAATGTTAGATATATCCAGACAGTGAATACAACAAATATTACATACATCCAGACAGTGAATACAACAAATGTTACATATACCCAGACAGTGAATACAACAAATGTTACATATATCCAGACAGTGAATACAACAAACATTACATATATCCAGACAGTGAATACAACAAATATTACATATACCCAGACAGTGAATACAACAAATATTACATATATCCAGACAGTGAATACAACAAATATTACATATATCCAGACAGTGAATACAACAAATATTACATATACCCAGACAGTGAATACAACAAATATTACATATACCCAGACAGTGAATACAACAAATGTTACATATATCCAGACAGTGAATACAACAAATATTACATATACCCAGACAGTGAATACAACAAATATTACATATATCCAGACAGTGAATACAACAAATATTACATATATCCAGACAGTGAATACAACAAATATTACATATACCCAGACAGTGAATACAACAAATATTACATATATCCAGACAGTGAATACAACAAATATTACATATATCCAGACAGTGAATACAACAAATATTACATATACCCAGACAGTGAATACAACAAATGTTACATACATCCAGACAGTGAATACAACAAATATTACATATATCCAGACAGTGAATACAACAAATATTACATATACCCAGACAGTGAATACAACAAATATTACATATACCCAGACAGTGAATACAACAAATATTACATATATCCAGACAGTGAATACAACAAATATTACATATACCCAGACAGTGAATACAACAAATATTACATATACCCAGACAGTGAATACAACAAATATTACATATACCCAGACAGTGAATACAACAAATATTACATATACCCAGACAGTGAATACAACAAATATTACATATATCCAGACAGTGAATACAACAAATATTACATATACCCAGACAGTGAATACAACAAATATTACATATACCCAGACAGTGAATACAACAAATGTTACATATATCCAGACAGTGAATACAACAAATGTTACATATATCCAGACAGTGAATACAACAAATGTTAGATATATCCAGACAGTGAATACAACAAATTTTACATATATCCAGACAGTGAATACAACAAATATTACATTTATCCAGACAGTGAATACAACAAATGTTACATATACCCAGACAGTGAATACAACAAATGTTACATATATCCAGACAGTGAATACAACAAATGTTAGATATATCCAGACAGTGAATACAACAAATTTTACATATATCCAGACAGTGAATACAACAAATATTACATATATCCAGACAGTGAATACAACAAATGTTACATATATCCAGACAGTGAATACAACAAATTTTACATATATCCAGACAGTGAATACAACAAATGTTACATATATCCAGACAGTAAATACAACAAATATTACATTTATCCAGACAGTGAATACAACAAATGTTACATATACCCAGAACAATGAGAACTCTAAGGCGGGAGCATGCACAGCAGCACGAATCTACCGTTCAGCAGTCAGTGGCTCCCTCGTTGACAATTGTTTCCGCCCATTATCCTCCTAGAAAATGTCAGAGAGTGGGCTGACCTGGGCACGGGCCTTCTCCTGTGCTCAACGGACATTCAGACAAGACTAAATGGTGACTTTGCAACAGGTATTATGAGGTTTGGTGTTACATATTGTCGCTGCCATAGCAAATTAGCCGTCTACCTTAACAATCAGAGTGACAAGTGAATGGTTGGTTTACTGGACAGATGTTAGACTTTGGCAACTGGCAGAGAGACACTGACAGACGTTAATGGGACACTTTTGCTTTTAGGGATGTTAAGTTCTTTTCCACTAGGGGATAGGACTAGTTTACCAAGGCCCATTCCCCACAATGTTCCCTTGTGTCTGCAGCCAACTTGAAGCCATATCAGCCACTCCACCCAGTTATTTTAGTGCCAATTTCTGTTTCTTTTCTGACAATCCCAGGTGCTTTAGTATATTGCATGTGGAGGTAAAGTTTAACCCTCTTGCGTCTACCTCGACGGAAAAGAGTTTTACTGTGTACGCCTCATCGCTTCTCAGTCTAGCCACCAGATTTCATTATTTTTCAAGCTTGTAAAGATGATTTTCTTCGATGCAAGACTTGTACAACATGCTTCTATCAGAATGAGCTAGCTTTCTGCCACAGAGTGCAGAACCATGTCTGGTCTCAGGCCAGTCCTTTGGATTGTTTCAGGGTATTTCTAGAAACCAGGCAGGTCGACCGCCAGTAACTAGTCCCGCACACAGTCACGCAAGGATAGAGCATATGCAACTTTGTTGAGTTTACCTTTGAAAATCTGCCCAGCCTTGAGGAAGCGCAGGTAAGGGGAGAGGGGGGGGGGGGGGGCATTAGGACTGGCCCTCGTGTTTCCCCACATCCTGGCTTAATCCAAAATGTCTGCCAGCTCTTTCAGGACTTTATTGTGGCGACATGTATGTCGTCCCTGGCCTAGGCCTCCTCTGTACATGGACAATATGTGCTTGAGCGTCTGCTTAGTTCTGCACAGGGGACATTCTGGGTTGATGGTCGGCACGCCACTTGGCCAAGTTGGCACCAGAAGGTAACACATTCTAAGAAGATCTTATAACAAAGCTCAGCTGCAGCGGGGCCATTCCCCAGATCTCACCCTATGCATTTGTGGCAAGGCGCTCTCATGGCTGATCCACTGGCCATGCTGTGAATGCTGTATAGCTTTTTGGACCCGAATCACTAAACCTTGAACTTCCGGATCAGCCTGCATTATTCAATAGCTAGCAGGAGTGTTTCCAGTGATGTATACGCCGGACTTCGATCCTATCAGATAACTTTAAATCGTAGACGTGGCTGAGGTTCTTTACTGGTTCCTCCAGAACCGTAGGGAGCTTTTTTCTTGCCATTGTGAAACTGGTTGCCACAACCTTACATTTATAGATAGACTTCTGGACTTCTAAGGCTTGAATTACATGCCACACCATTTCACCATGCAATACAACCTTTTCAGAATATAGTGGGCATGATCTTCACTGTCTGTGATGATAGTCGTATCATCCATAAATGCTCCAAGTGGTGGCATTGAGTGATCCCCAATATTAAGACCCTGACTGATACCCCCATCTAACATAACTTGCATGGCCATAACGAACCATACTGGCGAAATTGTACACCCCATTGCTACCCCAACTTGGAGTTCAGTCCACCTTGTAGTAAACGTGGGTGTAGAGAAGCATATGACAAACTTTAATAAATATTGCTCGATCAATTCAGTGATTTGTGTCGGTACGTGAACATGCAAAGTGCCTACCATAATAGCTTATGGGCTACCGCCCCATAGGCATTGGCAAGGTCCAACCATAATATATGCAACTGGGTTCTCTCCACCTAAGCTCTCCGATTAGACTCCCAGATCATGGTCTCCTGCTCTAAACAACCAGAGACGCCTGGGATGCCACCTTTTTGCACCGTTGTGTCAATATATTTGTTCTACATAAAACACTGCGTGACTCTGCATGCCATAAAACCGAGAAGAATATTTTGCCCTTAACGTTCAACAGCGAGATGGGTCTAAACTGGGTTAGATTAGAGGAGTCTCGTTCCTTGGGAATTTAGACTCTGTTTGCTCGCTGCCACTCCTTTTATACACTTTCGGCTCCACATTAGTTTTAGGAAAACTTTCGGACAGCATTTGTACATCGCGACGGGACACCATTGGGTCCTGGGGCAGATTTACCGCTGGCTTCTCCCACAACTTCTTCGACCTCAGAAAAACAGAGTAGCATCGTTTTGAACTTGGCCTTCAGCAACTCAGGCCACTTCAGGCCTATGGTGAACTCTGGGTTGTCATCGAAAGGTTCATGCCTTGTCCGGTCAGAGTACATCTTCAGTACATGTGACTACAATTTCTCTTTACCGACAACCAGAGTCCCAGACTTTGGCTTCTCGAACAGGCCTCGGGCAAACTGGAACAGATCCCTAAACAACTTCTCTTGCTCCTTTTTGGTTCTCCGTCTGTTTTTACAGAAAAACTCAGCACGACAGAGGGCACTGTGTCAGCTTTTCAGGATCAGCCAGACCTTGTACTGTCTGCTCGACTCTTTTCAATGTCACTTTGCCGTTTGTTTTTCTAGTGCGCGACGCCAGGTGCATCTTCTAGACTGTCCTGAACTCGAGGGCACAGTGAGTGTAAATTATGTCACCAAACTATGTTAGATTAACCTCTAGCGACTCTTTCTCTTGCACCACGCTACCCTATTGCTTGCGGGTGTAAGCTTTTTCCTTGTCCACATTTTATCAGAGATCCGCAAAGGTGCACCTGCATGATAGTCTATGGCTACAGCATTAACACTTGTCCACATTTTATCAGAGATCTGCAAATGTGTGCCTCCATGATAGACGTCTTGGGTCTCTCCAGGCAAGTGGGGTTCAAACTTCCTGTCAGTCCCTATTGACTCATGTGCTACCGAAGTAGCTTTGTGCTAGCGCCTACTACGTGATGCACCTTCGCATTTCATTCTTCTAGCATGTGTTCTCAGAACATAAATCTAGTACTGACTTTATTACACGTAACAATATCAAGAGAGTGGTGTGCTAGAATATGACATAAACACTTGTGTAAAAACCTAACCAGATTGTGAATGTTTTAAATCAATCTTATACAACTTTGGGATAAAGTTTTCCTGCAGTAGACAACAAAATTACTGACAATACAAACCTGCAGTTTCCTTTCCTTGACCACTGACCATAAGGTCTTGACAACTTCTGGTCTAGGCATCTGAGGAACAATCAGACAAGATACATGTGGACATTATGTTACTAAGTTACAACAACCAGGACTTTGTATATACATAAGACATCAACCATGATATTAATAAAGCAGAAATAATAATCTATGGCTACAAAATCAATGCATCAATCTATGGCTACATTATAACCCAATCACTCTATGGTTACAGAGTCAAACCTTCAATCTATGGCTGCAGTGTCCAATCAACCATAGGTCTAGTAGTAATAGTCAACCATCAGTCTCCAGGGACCATAGAGTTGTGCCATTGGTTTTGGAGACAGCATCGGCTATGACTTTAATGTACAATGCAGGAGTGGATGTCTTTTCCACATAAAAACGTTGATACTCTTTGACCCCAAGGCTGATTTATTTTTCTTAGAAATCTTCTCTCTGTAGCTTGTCGTGTTTGGCCTCTTTAAAACTGCAACAGTTGGTCTCTCCCAAGTGTCTGTGTAAAAGATATCTTTCAGGTCACATGTGTAAATGCCCTTATAGCGTAGCACTGGCCTTCCTGTAGATCTTATCCGTGTGACCAGTTCACCAAACATGAGATCCTTTGGAATGTGATCCATCCTCCATGCAAGACACATGTCCCAACCAACACAGGCATCTTTGATTCAGTAGAAAGTACACTGCTAGCATTCCTGCTTTTGTTTTTTAGGACACACTTGTCAGAGAAAATATGTCATAAAATACCAAGAATGTGTCCCATACAGAGCATGCGAAAAGTATTCTATCTCTATCTTGAGAAGTATACAGAGTCCAGGTTTCACTACCGTTAAGGAGCGTGCTTATAAGGCAAGCTTTATAAACTGAAACTTTAGTCCTATATGTGAGCCTTTTGTTTGAATTGACCACACTCTTGTTATGAGTTTTGAAAGTAGTGCAGAAGCCTTAGTACTTAATTCATAACTTACCCCTGACGTCACGACAACGTCACGGGAGACATTCCCAATAAATTCTAGGGTGTTCAGGTTGTAGTTAATCGCGATTTCTCTACAGCCAAGTTTAGGGTTAGGGTTAGGGTTAGAAGACACTAGATGAACACTCAAAAAAAGCACCACACAACAGCACACTTGCACCCCTTGAAATAATGGACTGTCAGGTCAGCTGTAGATTTCCCACGGAAATTTCGTGTTTGGGGTACGTTATAAATTAAGAACCGAAGCCTTTCCTGTGTGTCTGTTTAGTTCTGCATCTAGGGAAAGATAATCTGCGATTCGAGGGCCTAGGAATTAAAACTCATGAACATAAACGTTTATGCTTGTTGGATTCACCACCTTCATCTCCATCACTTGCATTTAGCTGAGACTGATGGTAAGTCGACATTTTTTGCTAAGTGATACATGTGAATCTATAGATCATTTTCTGCGTGTGCAGTAATGGCCGCATCATCCGCCAACAGAAAGTTCCCGAGGCACCTTGTGTGCCCTTTAGTCCTGGACAGATTACCGAGACTGCCATCTAATATGCAGTCATCAGTCTATGGCTACAGCAGCAACACATCAGCCTATGGCTACAGGATTAACACGTCAGTCTATGGCTACCACATCAACACATCAGTCTATGGCTACAGCATTAACACGTCAGTCTATGGCTACCACATCAACACATCAGCCTATGGCTACAGCATTAACACGTCAGTCTATGGCTACCGCATCAACACATCAGTCTATGGCTACAGCAGCAACACATCAGCCTATGGCTACAGCAGCAATACATCAGTCTATGGCTACATCATCAATACATCAGTCTATGGCTACATCATCAACACATCAGTCTAAGGCTACAGCAGCAATACATCAGTCAATGGCAACAGCTGCAACACATCAGTCTGTGGCTACATCATCAACACATCAGTCTATGGCTACAGCATCAACACATCAGTCTATGGCTACAGCATCAACACATCAGTCTGTGGCTACATCATCAATACATCAGTCCATGGCTACATCATCAATACATCAGTCTGTGGCTACATCATCAACACATCAGTCTATGGCTACATCATCAACACATCAGTCTATGGCTACAGCATCAACACATCAGTCTATGGCTACAGCATCAACACATCAGTCTGTGGCTACATCATCAACACATCAGTCCATGGCTACATCATCAATACATCAGTCTGTGGCTACATCATCAACACATCAGTCTAAGGCTACATCATCAATACATCAGTCTGTGGCTACATCATCAACACATCAGTCCATGGCTACATCATCAATACATCAGTCTGTGGCTACATCATCAACACATGTCTAAGGCTACAGCATCAACACATCAGTCTAAGGCTACAGCATCAACACATCAGTCTATGGCTGCAGTGTAAAACTAATAATCTATAGCTGCAGTATCAACAATCAATCTGAGGACAATCTAACATAACTATGACACATCTGATGACACCCACCCACCTCTAACTACACAGTCAGTAAGACAATCTATAGGTAACTGTGATACATGCACTCACCTCGTTAGATCCAACAACAGCAGCTAGCGGCTCTGACAGATGGCAAGGGCGACTGTACAGAGAGGCTTAGAAGCAAAAGTGACCTCAGTTAGCAAACAATGTCTCATCAAACAAACCACCAACATCACAGCTATCATCCACAATATCACAGCTATCATCCTCAACATCACAGCTATCATCCTCAACATCACAGCTTTCATCCTCAACATCACAGCTATCATCCACAATATTCCAGCTATCATCCTCAACATCACAACTATCATCCTCAACATCACAGCTATCATCCTCAACATCACAGCTAGTATCCTCAACATCACAGCTTTCATCCTCAACATCACAGCTATCATCCCCAACATAACAGCTATCATCCACAACATCCCAGCTATCGTCCTCAACATCCCAGCTATCATCCTCAACATCCCAGCAATCATCCTCAACATCCCAGCTATATTCCTCAACATCACAGCTATTGTCTTCAACATCACAGTTTTCATCCTCAATATCACAGCTATCATCCACAATATCACAGCTATCATCCACAACATCACAGCTATCATCCACAACATCACAGCTTTCATCCACAACATCACAGCTATTGTCTTTAACATCACAGCTATCATCCACAACATCACAGCTATTGTCCTCAACATCACAGCTATCATCCTCAACATCCCAGCTATCATCCTCAACATCCTAGCTATCATCATCAACATCACAATTATCATCCTCAACATCACTATGATGAATACCATCACACAGCAGATCTTTGGCAGAACCTGGCTACTATCATTATGTGCCAGAAAGACTCAGTGCCTTGCCTACACCTCTGTATTGACTGATCATGACTCTTCTTCTCAGTTCTGAAGGTGAGTACCTTACTCTTTCAGTTATGATGTTGGCCTCCAACTAAAGTCCAAAGTTCCAATCTCCTGTTGAGAAATATATTCTCAATGCAATGTGTGCATAGAAACCTCATGTCAGCCCCAACCTGTGGCAGATCATCTAGTCTTCTAACTAAGCAACATCTCCCCAAACTATGACTAAAAAAAATTTATGTTTAAACAATGATAGGTAGCAAAACCAGGGCGTGCTTGGTTGCTTGGTATGCTGTGAAGCCTTAAGCTGCCAGCGACTCCTACAATCCATCTTTTTCTAGGTCTCCTTTTGTCTCTTGGTGCTTCTACTTTTTTGCTGTACGCTCTGGCCGCCAGCAGTGTCAGAGGCATTCTCACTAGGACCTTGTCTTCTCACATTGAACAATTCATCACATGAGCACAAGGACAAACTCTTGCCACTTAAGAATTGTCAGCAGCAGGTCTATGGGCTTCTGCCCTGGCCAACTGCCAATAACTGCCTTTATTACCACTTCTGCGATGTAGACAGGAGGGTATTTGAGCCTGAAGATTTTCGGCCACATGGCTAGTGCTGTTGACATGACTGCAGGTAAGGATTTTATTTTGCCCCTGATATTAAAAATCCTCAGCCTTACCGAGCATTCTAACCAGGGCCTTCCGCGTGAGAGCCTCGCATTCCAACCGTACGGTCAGGCGCTCCTCTCTGCTCTGGGAATATTTTGAAATGAGAAAACTGAAATATGACAAAATAGATATAATAGACACAGACGGATGCAATATCCCATGTCTGTAAACCATGGATCATTGCCAGTTAGATTACACTCATGATCTAAGGCAGGAGCTTTGGCAGTTCAGGCCTCTGGCCTGTGACACATAAGACATTGTCAACATTTGGGGTCCTGAGTCAACTCTGTTGAACAGCACTGCTGCAGACACTGATATCAAGTTGCTAATATCATTTCAGCAATGGCTGAGTAAGGAGACAATATGAAGCATTAACTAGAATGTGACACAATGGACTAGTCTCCAACATTACTGCAGCAGTTGTATAGCTTTAAAACAAATATCAGGTCTACTTACTTTTCTTCTTCTTTTCTGGATGTTTTTCTCTTTCCTTCTTGGGTTTAGGCTGAAAGTAAAAGAGAACCAAAAAAAAAAAAAAAAGAAATGGTTACAAGGGTGGTTTACAATAATGAATTTCTGGCTGCAACATGACATTTCTGTCTCAACAAGGGAGGTCAGTTGTACAGAGAGCTTTAACTCATGCAGTCATGTCAAACCCACACAACTCCAACAGCTATGTCCAACCCACACAACTCCATCAGTCATGTCCAACCCACACAACTCCAACAGTCATGTCCAACCAACACAACTCAGTCATGTCAAACCCACACAACTCAGTCATGTCAAGCCCACACAACTCCAACAGCCATGTCCAATCCCTACAACTCTAACAGTCATGTCAGACCCACAATTCCAACAGTCATGTCAAACCCACACATCCAACAGTCATGTCAAACCCACACAACTCTAACAGTCATGTCAAACCCACACCTCCAAAAGTCATGTCAAACCCACACAACTCTAACAGTCATGTCCAACCCACACAACTCAGTCATGTCAAACCCACACCTTCAACAGTCATGTCAAACCCACAAATCTAACAGTCATGTCAAACCCACACAACTCTAACAGTCATGTCAAACCCACACCTCCAAAAGTCATGTCAAACCCACACAACTCTAACAGTCATGTCAAACCCACACCTCCAAAAGTCATGTCAAACCCACACAACTCTAACAGTCATGTCCAACCCACACAACTCAGTCATGTCAAACCCACACCTTCAACAGTCATGTCAAACCCACAAATCTAACAGTTATGTCAAACCTACACAACTCCAACAGCCCTGTCCAACCCACACAACTCAGTCATGTCAAGCCCACACAACTCCAACAGCCCTGTCCAACCCACACAACTCAGTCATGTCCAACCCACACAACTCAGTCATGTCAAACCTACACCACTCCAACAGTCTTGTCAAACCCACACCTCCAACAGTCATGTCAAACCCACACCTCCAACAGTCATGTTAAACCCACAAATCTAACGATCATGTCCAACCCACACAACTCCAACAGCCATGTCCAACCCACACATCTCAGTCATGTCAAACCCACACCACTTCAACAGTCTTGTCAAACCCACACCACTCCTACAGCCATGTCAAACTCACACCACTCCTACAGTCATGTCAAACCCACAACTCAAACAGTCATGTCAAACCCACACCTCCAACAGTCATGTCAAACCGACACAACTCCTACAGTCATGTCAAACCCACAAAACTCCTACAGTCATGTCAAACCCACACAGTCATCTCAAATTCACAGAACTTAACAGTCATGTCTGTAGCAGACAACAAATAACAACCACCAGCAGACAGTTTGTATGAATAGATGCAACAAACTTGTCTGGACTATATCACTGAGGAAAGCATTATCTCCGTGCAAGCTGCTTGCCCTTGAACCAAGCAGAGCTGATGACCCCTGTCTACAGTTTCTTAATGAAGTCTCACAAACCACTGAAGCCTCATCTCCATACTGCCAGGTACACTCAACGACCCAGACAACAGGAAACAACACTTACAGCTGCAGCTCTTCGACTGCGGAGACCAGATTCCTCATCTTGCAGCTTTTTGGCCAGATCCTCGTCATCCATCTGGGCAATTAGAGACACCATAAACAAGTTCATTATACACTGGTGTGTGATGTTACATACATGTATCTGATGTTACTTACGGATATCTGATGTTATACACTGGTGTGTGATGTCACTTAGATGTGTCATGTTACATAGATATCTGATGTTATACACTGGTGTGTGATGTCACTTAGATGTGTGATGTTACATACAGATATCTGATGTTATACACTGGTGTGTGATGTCACTTAGATGTGTGATGTTACACACAAATATCTGATATTATACACTGGTGTGTGATGTTACATACATGTATCTGATGTTACATACAGATATTTGATGTTATACACTGGTGTGTGATGTCACTTAGATGTGTGATGTTACATACAGATATCTAATGTTATAAACTGGTGTGTGATGTCACTTAGATGTGTGATGTTATTTTCAGGTATGTGATGTTACATTCAGGTATGTGAAGTTACATTCAGGTATGTGATGTTACATTCAGATATGTGATGTTACAAACAGATATGTGATGTTACATAGAGACATGTTTCAGACGTGTGACATCACTTCCATACACAACATGAATTAATATGTGGGAATGATACTGTTGTGAAATGTAATTTAAAAAGACGAATGATAATGAGTAAAAAAGCATGTTCAAGACAGGTTTGACAAAATGGGTAATCTGTGTAAGGTAAAAAAAAAAAAAAAAACAGAGCATATTTAGGAAAACACTCCTTGTGTGTGTGAAGGAGATATTTTAGCCACAAGAGACAACTTATGTGCTTCCAAGGCCCCATTTTTTTTTTGGGGGGGGGGGGGGGAAATTAATTCACCCACTGTCACCCTAACAAGCATGTCATACAAGGCCACTAATCAGGGATGTTCCCTTTGATACACAGAGTGTATCTGTGTGAGAGGCAGGGAACTAACAGTGAACATAAATAAGCCAGATTGGTAAACACAGGTAAAACAAGTTCTGGAACAGGACCAAAGTCCGGAAGCGGAGAAACAACCAGAACTTTCCACCCAGGTTTACAGCCAGTGAACTCTTATAAGAAGATGCCCATGAGTTGACCTAGAGTAGCATGGTGAGTGCCTATCAGCAAGTACTAGCTTGACCAATCATGCCAGTGCACTCTGTCAGCAAGTACTAGCTTGACCAATCATGTCAGTGCACTCTGCCAGCAAGTACTAGCTTGACCAATCATGTCAGTGCACTCTGTCAGCATGTCAGTGCACTCTGTCAGCAAGTACTACCTTGACCAATCATGTCAGTGCACTCTGTCAGCAAGTACTAGCTTGACCAATCATGTCAGTGCACTCTGTCAGCAAGTACTAGCTTGACCAATCATGTCAGTGCACTCTGTCAGCAAGTACTAGCTTGACCAATCATGTCAGTGCACTCTGTCAGCAAGTACTAGCTTGACCAATCATGTCAGTGCACTCTGTCAGCAAGTACTAGCTTGACCAATCATGTCAGTGCACTCTGTCAGCAAGTACTAGCTTGACCAATCATGTCAGTGCACTCTGTCAGCAAGTACTACCTTGACCAATCATGTCAGTGCACTCTGTCAGCTGGTCAGTACTGTGCAGGATTGCAGTTGACTGCCTCTGTAACTTACTGTCGGATGTATGTTGTAGAACAATGTCTACAACAGATCACATGACCAAAGGTGATACATTTGGGCAACATAACTTGAATGCTACACAAGCAGGACATCCTCAAGCTAGAGAGCTCTGTAGCATGATCACTTGAAAGAAATGTTAGGGCAGGAACGCTGATCAGTCAGTGCCCTGGACCCATCTGTGTAGATTATGGTGATGATGTCTTCTGGGCAGGAACGCTGATCAGTCAGTGCCCTGGACCCATCTGTGTAGATTATGGTGATGATGTCTTCTGGGCAGGAACGCTGATCAGTCAGTGCCCTGGACCCATCTGTGTAGATTATGGTGATGATGTCTTCTGGGCAGGAACGCTGATCAGTCAGTGCCCTGGACCCATCTGTGTAGATTATGGTGATGATGTCTTCTGGGCAGGAACGCTGATCAGTCAGTGCCCTGGACCCATCTGTGTAGATTATGGTGATGATGTCTTCTGGGCAGGAACGCTGATCAGTCAGTGCCCTGGACCCATCTGTGTAGATTATGGTGATGATGTCTTCTGGGCAGGAACACTGATCAGTCAGTGCCCTGGACCCATCTGTGTAGATGATGATGTCTTCTGGGCAGGAACACTGATCAGTCAGTGCCCTGGACCCATCTGTGTAGATGATGATGTCTTCTGGGCAGGAACACTGATCAGTCAGTGCCCTGGACCCATCTGTGTAGATGATGATGATGATGTCTTCTGGGCAGGAACACTGATCAGTCAGTGCCCTTGTCTCAGCATCCACAGTGGCAGGTATCCGATTCCTTTAGTACCTCCCCAGTTTTATGACAACCTTACACAAATCATGCATGTCTAATGGTGTACCCATCCACTCTTTTTCCGTGACTGATCTCATCTAGTTCACATACTTGCTGGATTAGATTTTCTGCCTCTGCCACCCAGGAGCAGCATTTTTTTAGAGACATTCTTTTATATGTGGCGGACTGTGAGGGGAGTGATGCTCTGCTGGGACCCAGCAAACAATGACATTGATGATGCCTTCCATTATGGTAACACTATGTCTATTAAGTCTGTCAAACAGAGGTAAGTGTTTTTTTTTAAATTAAAATAATAAAGTGAATGGGTCAGATGTGAAAATGTGGTGACTGACAGAGGCAGGATGAGAACACTAGGGTAACAGGATGCTGTTAGCTGCCATCCACAGGGCACTACCAGAATCATGCTGATCAACACTGGGACAATTGAAATCATAGAATCATGCTGATCAACACTGGGACAATTGAAATCATAAAGATTACAGTTATACATTAATATTTTTAAAAAAAAGAAAGGAAAATTGAGCTCATGCATATTATGTGAAAGCAAGCAATACCTGAACATACAAGACCAACAACAGAAAAAGCACCCACTGTTCCCTAATAGTGCTCTAGAAGCAATAAGCATAGGCAACAATGCAACATAAAATTAAAAAAAAAAACCCAGTAATTATAGAAATAATAACACTACTTTAAGATGGCACATCTGTTTACTGCTGAACATCAGACGTGAAGTCTATCAACACTGAGACAGGTGGCGGTAACCAGGCTAAATCTAATGCTTACTTCTAATGTAACTTTAGAGTCAACGGTTGTCTCACAGGTTCTGGTTGGGCAAAACTGCAGTGACAAACAGAGACACAGAGAAAGAGATAGAGACACAGAGAGAGAGAGAGAGATGCAGCTGAGAAAGAGAGGAACAATGGCGAATGACACAAGGGATATGAAGACAAAGAGAACAGTAGAAGAAATGAAGCAAACATGCAACATTACTTTGTTTACAGATCAAATCTAACTAGACCCCAGATACACTTCTGGGTCTTTCATTAGGACAGCATCCAAGCTAAATTTCCATAAAACTGGTAGACAAAACAGTAACAGACAAACTGGCAACAAACTGTGGCCAACAAACCTGTCTGACACTGGACATCACCGGATCTTCGCTATCGTCAGCTTTTCTGGCTGACTTCTTCTTCTAAGTTCACAGAAAACAGACAAGTCATATCACTAGGAGAGCGTCCTTTTCTTGGGCCAGCCAACAATAGTTATACATCCAGGCACACACAGACATGCAATAAATATCACCACAGATGTAAACATATACAAACACTAATGTCACAGAAACAACAAATATACAAAAAGAATAAAGCAACAGCTTAAGGGGTATTCAAACAAAATGCCAGGTAGAAAAAAGACTGAAAAAAGAAAAATAACCTCAGAAAGCTAATAACAAAATTACACAAGCTGCTGAAAACAATGCAAAACAGCAACGAATAAGGAAACAATTGATGGAGTTGTAGCAAGTTTCACAAATACAGTCAGTAAAAGACCTTTCCCACACCTCCAGGCATAATTGAGCATGTAGGGCTAGACTTATATTTTATAGATCACTGGCACTTGGTGGCTGATGTAACACCATGCCAGCCGCCTTTACTTCCCTTTACTTCCCTTTTACCGGCACGGCCAGGACCTGAATTAACATATATAGTCAGATACAAATATTTGTTGCAAGGGAGAGAAATGCAAGACATCAGCAATCAGTTTGCAGTATTGGGTTCAATTAAAAAAGAAAAATAATGAATGAGAGCATAACAGGAATAGCTGATGCAATAGCAGACAAACAGACAGCGTACTGCACACAACAAGAAACATCTGCTACAGCATTCAAGAATATAGCAGCAAATTAACAAACAGCACATCTAACATTAAACAAAGGTCACAAGAAATCAGGTAAAATCCCATGCATAATAAGCACAATATTTATTCATGTGACATCTCAGGTACTAGAATGAGGCTTTGTGGGAGAAAAACTCAACCAGTGCTGGAGCACATGAGTGAGACACTGACTATGATGGCATCAGTGATGGCACTGACTACACGACACTAGACATCAGTTTCTTTCTATGGCAGGGATACATATCTATTTCTGTTTTTAATTAAACTTTTATGTTAAAAAAAATAACATTTGCTAATAAATGGTCAATAAAATACAATTTCAAAAAATTATGGCGCGTACTCAACACAAATATTCATTTCACCAGGAAGTTGTAGGTTAAATCACATGTTTACATTTTACAAGTGTTATTATATATACGTGAGATTTTACAGCACATGGCAGTGTGCAATTTATATATATATAATTATATAAAGGTGAGATTTTACAGCACATGGCAGTGTGCAATTTATATATATATAATTATATAAAGGTGAGATTTTACAGCACATGGCAGTGTGCATTATATATATATATATATATATATATATATATATATATATATATATACACGTGAGATTTTACAGCACATGGCAGTGTGCATTATATATATATATATATATATATATATATATATATATATATATATATATATATACACGTGAGATTTTGCAGTGCACTATTGTTTTCAAAAGCATTCAATAAAAAGCACACAAAAAGGGTGGGTGAGGTTTGGGGGTGGGATAGAAATAAATGCAGCAATTTAAAAATAAATCAAAAAATATTGCATACACAATAAATGGACAGTCTAGCAAGGGTAAACACTGCAAGAAAATACTGCATTTAGCACTTGTATAAGCTATAGCACAGTGAATAATGGTACTGTGAGAAAATGACAGTGCTAGCACAGAAATGACAATTACAGTGAGACAATCATTAATGAGAAACACTAAAAGACCCACTTCCTTGCAGTCATGTTACACATGTAATGGCAGCCAGACATTTCAACAAACCAACTGGCACATCATGGCAGCCACCTTTACTTCCCAGAACATGTCCTGGTAGCCAGTCTAGGCTGGGCTAATGCCCCAGTCAACAATATTCTAGACAAGGTCTCAGAACCTATGACCACTGGGACAGACAGGTACATGCAAGAACACAGACCCGATCCATGACTGGTGATCGTGTGAGATGGCCAACCATGACTGCCCACAGTTACCGGCATGGTACATGATGAAGATGATGATGATGATACAGCAAAGTTGGTTAGTATGATCAGCATGAAGCAGATGTCCTGATTCTGAGATTAATCTCTTCCCATTGTGCAGGTGTTCTGGCAAGACTGGCCGGCCCCTGTTTGTAACGTCTCAGACCTTCAATAACAAACATAAAGATAATCTAATCATACGCAGGCAGCTCACAGACTGACTGACTTTCTACCCCACTAGGACATCACACAAGCGATAAACACAATGTGCCACCATGTGGATGAGGATCACTATGGAGAGGTCCCAGAAACCGCATTCAGACAATTGGCCATATTTATGGCCAGGCTATGTTGCAGCCCCCTGCATGAGCCAGAGTAGGGCTTCAAATAACAAAAAAATTGCATCCTAGAAAGAACGGCAAGATAAGTTGGGTGTAACATTGAGTGGCAGCTCACAGCAAGCTTTAAGGAACATATACTATAGCATTCTAGAGCACAGCAAAGAATAAACATTACAACACTGTTCATTATAACTATTAGAAGTCCAATGAACATAAGGGTCACAGCAAAAGAGGGGGATCACAGAAACCAGCTGAGGTGGGACTGTAATAGGCAGGAGAGTCAGAAGGGTAACACAGAAACCAGCTGAAGTGGGACTGTACTAGACAGAGTCAGAAACCAGCTGGGACTGTACTAGGCAGTCAGAAACTAGCTGAAGTGGGACTGTACTAGACAGGAGAGTCTGAAACCAGCTGAAGTGGGGCTGTACTAGACAGGAGTCAGAAACCAGCTGGGACTGTACTAGGCAGAGAGTCAGAAACCAGCTGAAGTGGGACTGTACTAGACAGGAGAGTCAGAAACCAGCTGAAGTGGGACTGTACTAGACAGGAGAGTCAGAAACCAGCTGAAGTGGGACTGTACTAGGCAGAGAGTCAGAAACCAACTGAAGTGGGACTATACTAGGCAGGAGAGTCAGAAACCAGCTGAAGTGGGACTGTACTAGACAGGAGAGTCAGAAACCACCTGAAGTGGGACTGTACTAGACATGAGAGTCAGAAACCAACTGAAGTGGGACTGTACTAGGCAGAGATTTAGAAACCAACTGAAGTGGGACTGTACTAGGCAGGAGAGTCAGAAACCAGCTGAAGTGGGACTGTACTAGACAGGAGAGTCAGAAACCAGCTGAAGTGGGACTGTACTAGACAGGAGAGTCAGAAACCAACTGACGTGGGACTGTACTAGACAGGAGAGTCAGAAACCAGCTGAAGTGGGACTGTACTAGACAGGAGAGTCAGAAACCAACTGAAGTGGGACTGTACTAGACAGGAGAGTCAGAAACCAGCTGAAGCGGGACTGTACTAGACAGGAGAGTCAGAAACCAACTGAAGTGGGACTGTACTAGGCAGAGAGTCAGAAACCAGCTGAAGCGGGACTGTACTAGGCAGGAGAGTCAGAAAGCAATGAAGAGCAGTTAACCCTCTTAGCACGGACGGGCCGATTATCGGCCGGCGGATGTCTTGCCAAAAACACGGAACGGCCGATGATCGGCCCGATTGTGTTTCGCCTCGAACCGCTAAGAAATCTCCTACTTTGAAACACTGAAAGTGATTCATTTATATTAACTGCGGTATCAGCTTTACACATGGCGACTTTCGAGTGTTTGGTATCGAAGTGAAAATTGTTGTTGAATTTTTTAGATAGTGACCTGAACCGCTAAAAGTATGTCTGACTCGTATGTTTCTGCCCCTAAACTTGATGTTGATAAAACATTTGAATCAAGTGTTGACACTAATTCTGTTGATACTGATGCAGGATTTAGTGTTAGTAGTAATAGTGGGAATCAGATGGGGACGCTGTTGTGTTCAGACCACAGCCCAACCATGGCTCAGGGTATATCCACCCGAAGGTGTTGACACTCCGGCACATCCATTTATAGTGCTGACTGATGGTGAAAAACACATGTCACCTAAAGATATTATTGCTGTTTCACATATATATACATGTTTTTGACTATCGAATTGCTTACAACATTTGTAAAAAGGCCAAAGATCAATAAAAAGATTTCAAATAAAAAAAATTTTTGTTTTTAGTTTTATGTTTCAAGCATTGAAGTTGAAAATTCAAATTCATATTTTCTATTTTTAGATATGCAAATGAGATAATTTGCATATACATCAATTAATTTTAACGATATTGTGAAAATCACGAACTTCAATCTATATCCTTCAAATAGATATATTATTTCATAGGGGTCAGAATAACAGAAATCTGTCAAAAAAATTAAATAAAGTAATAACCAAATTTACTGAAAAAATGCTCCGTGTTTTTGGCTAGACTTCTGAAAAACTTCCCGTGCTAAAAGGGTTAATGAAAGCTTCAGCAGTCAGACAACTATAAATAATAAAAAGAAAAGCATCAACACAGGCTGATGATGTTTGGTGTGGTAAACACTATAGAAGAGGTGTCCAGTGGGAGATCTTCGCATACATCAGGCTGTTATGTAATCAGCGGCTGTGACCACTTTCCTCCATGACCAGAAATATTTCTAACATCCTTGTGACAAGACTACACAGGCCCCAACCTCTTCTTCTTCTGGCTTCCATCTCCACATGGAAAATAGGCCCTCACCCAATTCATGGCCACTGCTGTAATCGGGTTAGAGCTGTTGCATTTTTCAATGGAATAAATAGCCTGTGACAGGCCAACCCTTCCAGAGACCTCTTGACATTACACACAGTAGATTAGTGTTAGTGTTCTGTGCTTCGCTAACCAGCCCTAAAAACCAATGTGTGGCGGACGGATATTCTAGCGGATCCACAAACACATCCAGCAGAAGGGATGTATATATAACCATGATTGACTGTATACTAAGTGAACCCACTAGGAGATCACCAGGGTTTCTGAAGACAGCTGTAGCATACAGACAACAGTTAAAGCTAACAATACAGCTGTAGCACACAGACAACAGTTATAGCTAACAATACAACTGTAGCACACAGACAACAGTTACAGCTAACAATATACTAAATCAAGGCAACAAATACAGCAGCAGAATCATTACAGCGTGAGGATTAAAGCAACAATTCTGGATAATTATGTAGAAATAAAAGTCATTCACAACCATGACAGTAAATAGGACAGTCAATCAGCCAGGGTCATCAGCAAGACCAGGGGGCTAAGACCCACAGTAAGAGAACACAACAATGGACTCTACCTTGGATTTTGTTGGGGCTGCAGACTTCTTGGCTTTCTTCTTGGGCACCTGTAAACAAGAATCAGTGTCATCTTAGGGAGAGTGGCAGAGAGCTGTACTGATCACAGGCTCAAAAATGACCAGCTCAAACCCTACTACAGGGCAGGAAGTTTGACCACAACCAACAGTGTCTAATGCTACCACACAGCCCTTTAGTGTCTGAAGAGGCTAGCCTCCCGAGATAACAGTTGACAAGCAGGAGGTCCTAAGCCCATATCTGACCATTAAATATTCCATGGCATTTTGTAGCTGTCATTTCCTCTCGCTACAACCACTTTCTCTCTGGGATTCTTGTACTACTGTCAGAAAGCCAAAAGAACAGTTCTTTTCTAAAATCAAAATGTAGTAAGTCAAAGATTGTGAAATATGCCCATTAATCTGTAAGCCAAAGAGTGGCATTCAGAAACAATAAAATGTAGGGTGCAAGGTTACTGCCCTGGAGAAATGTTAGGACACAAATTTTCAAATGGAAGATAAAGCCTACCATATTAACTGAGGTCTGTCTGAAAGAAGTAAACCTAAAACATCCTGCACACCAAGGTGGGACACACAGATCTTTAGGTTACTTGAAACATCCTGCACACCAAAGTGGGACACACAGATCTTTGGGTTACCTGAAACATCCTGCACACCAAAGTGGGACACACAGATCTTTGGGTTACCCTTGGGTAAACCCTCCTCAGAGAAATCAAACCCAACTCACAGGAATCACAAGTGGAAGAATAAATACAGTGTTTACAATAAACAAATGACCAGTGTTTAAAAGTTTCATAATTCGTATCTTCCAATGTCTTTGAAGTCTACCAGCATCATAAGTCTGCAATAACCCTAAAATAAGTTACTGATCTACAAATAAACTGAAACAAATGATCCGGATGGTGGTCTCACAAAAATCAATTGTGAAATAACTGAACAGGTGACAAGACATCATCTAATAATATGTGAAGACACCCAGAAGACAAGAGGCTGCATTCAAAGCTTCCTTCTCTGACAACGGTCAACATCTGTGACTTAGGAGTTGTGAATGTGCTTCATGATTCTAAGGTGACCTGTTAGATCCCAGCTGCATTTGATTTGGGAGCAGACTGCCTTGCGTTGATTTTCACAGGGGTATCAAAAGCAATGGCAACTACTAAGTGTTAAATGGCCTGGTAAAACCAAAAGCAGTCAACATATGCTGGGGTTGGTTCTGCAATGTCATGTCAACTTTTTCTTCTTCTTCGCGTTCACCAACTGTACACTCTGGCGGAAAGTTCTGGTTGCTCGTCCACTACTGAACTGCAGTCCTGCTCCGAAACCTGAGTGTTGCGTGTGCATCAGCTTTACAGATCTCATTCTCTTGAATACAGACTGTTGGTTCCTTGCCTCTCCGGCAGATGCACTCCGACTTCAAAGGAAGCTCCCCAATTAGTCAACCCTTACGACATGCTTTTGGGGAGGCAGTGGGTCTATTCTTGTTTTCCCCACAATGGGGCCCCGGAACCCACACGTGGGAAGGGGGGGGGGGGGGTGTCATGTCAACTATCTGAACCCACAAAAGTATACACTTGAAGCAGGCTACTTCACAGGCAAGGTCAAGGGAAAACCAAACCACATTACTTTCTCATAAGTAAATTTATCAGGGGAGCCACTGTGATGTAACGGCTAAATGCTCACCTGCAGATCAGAAAGTTGTGGGTTCAGACCCGGACTTTTTCTTTAAAAAAATGACCTTGGCTCCAGGTCGACCCAGCCTTAAATGGGTAGAAAAAGCAGCTGGTGTGATGTTGATCACATCACACCTAGTGTCTGGTTGATCACAACACAAGTAGTGTCTGGTTGATCACATTACACCTTGTGTCTGGTTGATCACATTACACCTTGTGTCTGGTTGATCACATTACACCTTGTGTCTGTAAAATATAGGTCTGGGCCTAAATGTCTAATACACCTCAAGGTGTAGAAAAGGGTCACTGACTTGACTGACTCTAGCAGTCACAAAGTCACTGGTGGGGGAATGTGTTGAAAAAAATTGACCCTGTCCTTAAACTGACATCATGTGGCAGAACTAACCTCCTCTTCAGATTCCACATCACTTCCTTCCTCACTGACCCCATTCTGGTCATTGCCTTCAGCTTTTTTGGAATCTTTCTTCCCAGCATCATCATCGTCATCTCCTTCATCCTCTATCATTTTCATCACAAGGCTGTCAATTTCCTTTTTCCTGTCAGGAATGCAAACACAGATCAGCTCAATGATATGTTTCTAGTATCCTACAGGAAATACAGAGACAGCTCAATGATATGTTTCTACTATCCTACAGGAAATACAGAGATCAGCTAAATGATATGTTTCTACTATCCTACAGGAAATACAGAGATCAGCTCAATGATATGTTTCTACTATCCTGCAGGAAATACAGAGACAGCTCAATGATATGTTTCTACTATCCTGCAGGAAATACAGAGATCAAATACACACTGGCTACGGCAGACATCCAGCACGCTAGCACGTGATGGTCAACACTGAGGTCTCCTGGAGATGAGGGTGACTGGGTGTGTGGCATCAGCTTCGCATTGTTACAATAATCTGTCCTGTGTTGGTTCCAGGGCTCTCGACTGGGGAAAAAAGGAGGAGGGGGCAGTACCACTGTCTCTCTAACAAGCATGTGGCAAGGGGGGCAGTACCACTGTCTCTCTAACAAGCATGTGGCAAGGGGGGCAGTACCACTGTCTCTCTAACAAGCATGTGGCAAGGGGGGGCAGTACCACTGTCTCTCTAACAAGCATGTGGCAAGGGGGGCAGTACCACTGTCTCTCTAACAAGCGTGTGGCAATGGGAGCAGTACCACTGTCTCTCTAACAAGCATGTGGCAAGGGGAGCAGTACCACTGTCTCCCTAAATAGCATGTGGCAACAATCAACTAATCAGTGGTTTCCTTTGAAGTCATCCACCTGAAAGACAAGAATCAAACAGTCTGCATACAAGTAAGTCAGATCTGTCAAACGGAAATTCACAAGTAGACAAACAATCAGAACTTTCCACAATAGTTTACAGCTAGCGAATGTGAAGGAGGATAAGAAACAGACTCATCTGCACTCAATGAGGCATGTGGTAAGTGTCAGGCTGGCCAACTTTATTTTCTAGAACAAACAAACTATATTTTTAATAGGTTAAGAACTGGGCACGCTGGCACATCTAGCATTCTGCCTTTCTGATCTCCCTTCTTTCAAATACCATTTCATTCTTGCATCTTTTATCATGTAACTAAGCAAAGTGTATTTTGGCAGGTTTCTGTGATATAATTATTGATGCCTTTCAGAGATTAACACCAAAATCACCATATTACTGTAAGTTAGAAAACAAGAATCAAATGGCAACAGTTGCATTTTGCAAAATTAAAAAAACACAAACTCATCATTTTTTTTTAAAATTCAGTTACAGTGAGAAAAAGAATCTGAAGTCCTACATATACTATTAAAAATAATAATATGCACAGCTAAAGAAAGGAACATAATGTTGTCCTAATGTTGACATGCACAATCTTTGTAATATAATGAGTGAAACTACTCAAATTGCTTTCAAGAATACAATAGGGTTCAGCCAATCAACTGACAGTTCTTCTGCACCAGGGTCATCACTAACTGTTAGTTGCATGACCTTTCCTGTCAACTAATAAACATGTGCAATCAGATAACTGTACATTTCTTTTCTTTTTCTTTCTTTCTAACTGTGCAGACACAATACCATGGTAATCTTTGGAAATGTGGACAAGCTGAGAAACACCTACTGGCAGGAGAAAGATGGTTTCTGGGAAACTTTTACAGAATACTATGAATGGACATAAGGTAGCCCTTCAAGAAACACATGAAAACTGAACAGAACTATTACATTCCCAGACAGTCAAGATGTTTGAAGTGCCTTGCCAGCTGGCACAGGTGTTCATGCATTTCCACAGAACTCGCTCTTTGTTGGAATCAAAGGTAGAATACTCACAAACTGGGTTAATGTGGTTTCTGCTTCTGCCCTCTATTCTCCATTAACTGATCAGATTCCAATAGCTTGTATCAGGTTAGCAAACACAGTCAGTTTAACAATAATTTAACTAAGTTAACAATTAAAAAATACTTGTTACACAATGGCATGATGTTTTACCTTTCATTCAAATCCACGCTAAATTTGTCCTCCAACAGTTTGCGCACTTTTTTAGCTGACAAGGTGTCAAGGTCAGCACCCTTGAGAATGTCTGCAAAAAGATCAAAGTGGTAAAAAAAAAACAAGTTTGGATGATAGCTGTAACATGGCATATAAAGTTACTGTCGATGGTCAAATAATGTGAGCTAATCAGTTCCCTTCATCTGTGCTGAGTTCATGCTCTGTGGAGAGAGCCCTAGCCAAATGAATCCAGTGCAATAAGTCAATTCTCTCCTTTCTTTCATCATCACTGTCAAGACAGTTAAACTTTACAGTTGCAATTTCCACATAGGTCTTGTATTCTCGGCTGCACTCAACAGATCCATTTAATACGGCACTTTATAGAAATACTTTGCCCATGGATGTAAATGCTTTTATGCACAAAAACAGATCAGTAGAAGAGAGGTTAGAAAATAAAGTCTCCAAAGAAAAAACACAACAAAGCAAATGTGTGACCTGCGGTGGAAAAGAAAAAACAGCAAGAAATTTACATAGCTAGTGTGCAACATGTGCAGAAGCTGTTAACAAGAATCATTAACAAACTACAAATAGAAATGCCCCGCTAATTCTCTGCTGAATGACCCCGACATTAGTCTGGAGGGAACCTTCCGACTGGTTCATGTCATTCATAAACACAATGACATTTTCTTCAGTTTTTCATTGTGTTTTGTTTTAATTAATATGCTGCAGCATCTACGGCTGAAACACTCAGTATTTCTACTCTTCTCTTAAAGAGATGTAATGGAACTGTCCCAAAGATACAGTATTAAATATGTTGCCTGGGAGATAACAGGAGGAATTTGATAAATAACAGGTTTAACAGAAAACAAACAGAATAGTGAAACAAAAATGATACTTGTATATTATGCATAGACCAGAAACCTGATCAGACAATCAATAATAAGTTAACCATTTGTCCCTGATTTTAGAGGATAGTCAAAGAAACAGATCCTATGTCCTGGATTCTTGTTATGAGCTCATTTTACTCTCCAACAGTTGTACCTGAAACAATCCAGGGAAAAACTAAACATTTTAAAGCTCATTTTACTCTGGAATCGTCCCGGAAACATCCAGGGAAGAATGGTCCCATCACTTGAATAAACAAGCAACTAGAAAACTAGATTGAGTCTCTGGAGATGTGGATATGTAAACAGGTTGTATCTAATAGAGACAAAAACAACTGACTACAGATGTGTTAGAGAGACGGAATGAGGAGTGCGCTACTGAAAAAATATACAAAATTTTGAATTCACATGAATTTTATTCTAGGGTTATCTGGTCAAGATTCTTCTTCTTCTTCACATTCACCGGTTGTGAACTCCGACAGAAAGCTCTGTTAGTTCGTCTACATCTGGACTTTAGTCCTGTTCCAGAACCGGAGTGTTGTGTGCACATCTGTTTTACAGATCTAACTTATTTGTAATCAGATTTTTGGTTCCTTGTATCTCAGGAAGATGCACTCCAACTCCAAAGTTAGTCGACTTGATATGCTTGTTGGGGAGGCAGTGGGTCTAGTCTTGTTTCCCCCACAACAGAACCCTAGAACCCACACAGGGCGGGTAAAGATTTGACATTACGGCATTCAGGACAAGACCATATAAGCTCCATCTCCTGTCTCAGCTGCAACAGCCGGCGATGAATACATTCATTAAAAGACATAAAAGTCGAAGGCAAGAGAGCAACAGGTAGACAACAATACACATGTGGGAGAACAACATCAAGAGATGGAGAAACAAAAACCAAAGAATGAATTTATTACCAAGACAAGATCACAAGAGACAGACCCAGAGTGGTGGGGACCAACTGTCTGCTGACAACCTCCACAGTGACCATAGGTACAATGACAATGGACTTTCACTATCTCAATAAATAATTTTCCAAATATGACAGTGACAGGTTTGGCTTTAGCATGCTTTCATTTTTAGTGAAATGAGCAGGTTGGTACTAACTACGTCTATACGGGGGATGCAGAGTTGATCTACAAAACTGAACCACATAGTGAGCGATGGTAGAAAGCCTTGATGTCGAGAGGAGACAGCACGCCTCATCTCATCTCATCGTGGGGCAGCAGCGTGCCGCTCTATCAATCAGCCAGGCGGACACCACGTCTTTCGTACGTTCCCAACCAACTACTAACACTTGTTTCAAGTTGATCAAGTTCACTGAAATAAACCAGCTGGTTTACAAACAACTTGATACTCTTCTGTAAACTACAGCCCAAGTATATGGAGTTCTACACTTCCTATGGTGTGTGTGTTGTAACAGAAATATGCAGAATTTAAAAAAAAAACGGTCGTTATTCAACCGAAATTCAAAATGGTTCTTACCGAATAGTGTAAATAAATATACTGTGGTCCCTTTACGGTGCGTGAACCAAATTACATTTTTTTTTTCATCTGATGCTAATGTACTACATTAACTGAAAGCAACGAAATGCCCCAAATATGTATAATAAATTAGGAAATACCTTTGATTGCCTTCTTCAACTCTTCTGAACTCGGCGCAGCCATTTTGTTGTGAATAGCCAGAGCAAGAGAGATAACTGAGGAAACTTGACTGGCAGTTTGTACTGGTTATCTACCTTTAATGGTAATGGTGAAGAAGTAATGGTGATATCAAAGAAACAAATTATTCCTAAATGTGTAATAAAAGTCAATGGTACAGAAATGTAAGTATCTGAGCACATGGATAACATCAGATGGAAGATGCATAACTGAGAAATAAGAAACAGAATTGGACAGGCAAAAACTGCATTTTATAAAATGAAAAACATCTTGTGCAATATATCCTTGTTATTGAGAGTTAGAAAAAGAATTCTTGCTTGCTACATACATCCAGTTTTAACATATGGATGTGAATCCTGGACAATCGGTGGGCAGGCCAAACAATTTTTAGAGGCCCTAGAGATGTGGTTTTACAGAAGAATGCTTAGAATACCTTAGACAGCCAAAAAGAGCAACCAAGAGGTTTTGAAAGAGGCGGGAGCCCGAAAACAACTTATCACAGACATCAGAAGGAGACAGTCATCATTTTTCGGCCATGTTATGAGAAGAGGGAAAATATAACATGTTGTGACCACTGGAAAGATCTGTGGAAAAAGGGATAGAAGAAGACAACGAGAGAAGATGCTTGACAGTCTTGTTGCATGGCATGGAGGTGTGTCGGCACCCGAACTGATACATGCTGCAGGAGATCGCAGATTATGGAGAGGCATGATCGCCCACGCCAGTCGGCAAGGCACCTGATGATGATGATCTACCTTTAACTGTTTAAACTCAGCATGCAGTAAATACAACATGAAGATCAATGTAAACAAAACCGAAAAAAAATGCAAGTTAGTAGAACCCCTGCCCCACTACACATACAGCTGAATGGTTCTGCCCTGAATCAAGTTAGGGAGTTTAAATATCTAGGAAATATGATCACAGAAGATGGTAGAATTGACAGAGAAATACAAACCACATGTCAGAAGGCAAGTGCACTTATATACCAACTGTTCCCATTATTAAGACGTCCAAGCATAACTATGAGTGCAAAGAGACAGATCTTAAACAGCATATTTATTCCAACATTAAGCTACCAATGCCAAACATGGACACTATCTAAAGCCCATATACACAAAATCACCACCTGCGAGATGAGACGCCTGAGAAAAACAGCCAACCTAACCATCCCAGATCGAGTGAATAATGAAACTATCAGGCAAATTGTGGGTACGACATCTTCTACTAGATTCACCGAGAAACAGCAGATTAAGTGGTTTGGCCATCTTGTTAAAATGCAGCAAGATCAAATACCATCACAAGAACTACATCTCAGAAGATAGCTACAAGAGCAAGAGGACGGCCGCGGAAAACATGGATCGACAACTTTAAAGTCAGTCTACGCCTTCACGGCATGACAAAAGCCAGTGGCAACCAACGTGCACTGGATCGCAAATTATTCCTCCCCATGGCGCTTAACGGCAGAAGTGGTTTATGATGATGATGATGATCTATCTAGGTTACCAATATAAGGCACACGGTGGTATTAATGAGCTCTCACTTACAGTGTGGAGTGACAAACTGTGTCATTTGAATTTGCTACCTACTTTTTAGGAGCCACTGTGATGTAGCGGCTAGATGCTTGCCTGCAGATCACAAGGTCGTGGGTTCAAATCCGCATTCAGTTGGATGTTTTAAATCTTCAAAAATGACCTTGGTTCCCATGTAGATAAAAGAGACTCCTGTGATGCTGACACATCATCCATCAAGGGCCAGTTGGTCTATAAAATGTGTCTAGCCCGATGAAGCAATGGCGTCAAACGATAGCTTTGCTCACTTACCTCATTACAAGTAAAAGTAAGTAAAGTAAAGGACCCTTTCCACGCCATTAGGCGTATAGGGCATATAGGGCTAGACCTATATTGTTATAGACCAATCAGCACAAGATGGGTGATGTGGTCAGCATCACGCCAGCCGCCTTTACTTCCCGGTACCCACTAAAGGCTGGGTCGACCTGGGAGTCAAGGTCATTTTTGAAAAACGTCCAGCACCTCCAGGGAGCGAACCCACGACCTTCCGATCCGCGGCGAGCGTTTAGCGGCTCAGCGACGGCGACTCCCTCTCATAACAAGGCAATGTGATAAATTTACACTCACTGTAGGCAAAATCACACGTAGAAAGGTCCCGGGTAGTTAGCAACCTTTGGAGTTTTTCTCCAGGTCATGCCGGTGTGTTGGGAAATGAGCAGGCAGATTGGCTGACCGGTTCTATACCACTTAGTGGTGAACTTATTGATGTATGACAAGCTGGATGCTGTGAGGGCCCTTTGGGAACGAGTGAACAGTGCCAAAGACAGATCTTTACGTTCTAAAGAGAATGGCGCTGCGAGGAGTTACAAGGGGATCTGGCAGACTCTCGACACTCAGAGGAAAGCGAGAGGGATATACAATCAGACGGTTACTGCTACCATCGGAATTTTAACTCTTCGCTTGCTGCTGAAGATGGCGACGAAGCGCTTAAGGAGGTGTCTCGAGTGCTGTGATGTAGATTCTCAATTCAACATCTCGTATAAATAATTTTTTTTTAGAAAAGTGTATGAGGAATGTGTTTGTAAAATTCTAACAATAACTCCTCAACTTCTCAAGCGTCTATATAATTTACGGTGACTGGCGTTCATAGTTCAACTGAAGATCATTTTCATAGCACATCGGACATGACCATGAGTGCTCCAATCTCCTCCTGTGAATGTCTCCAAGTGTTGTTAGGCTAACAAATCCCATTCTGTTCTGGTTGATGTAACGACGGGTGGCTCCCCAATGGTTTTCCCAAGACCGTCTCCATCTAATAGAGACCTCTTGTTTTCCTGTCTCGCGGCTCCAATTGGTACACCCAGGGTATGCAGTCTATTCAGTGTACAATTATTTACCACAAAAATCACAGCGTTTAGTCCCTCGTATGGCATTGATAATGTCTCTGCCGTCCATAGAGGGCCCTTTTCTGATAGTCGCACTGCCAGAGAGAGCATTCCGAGCCCTTGAGGTTCATTGCTGCAGATATCACCAGCCTCCATTCATCTCTCTGGTTCGCCTTCTCTTTCCAGTTGGGGACACCAAGTGTTTGCAGGTCTGTCTGGATATTATTTCTCCACAATCTTGGTTTTCTTCGTGGTCTACGACAATTCATCTCCCTTTCCTGGTGTTACAGTTTTTACCTCTCTGTCATCTGACATTCTCTCAATATGCCCCATCGATTTCACTCTATTAGATTGCATGATGCCAGAGATCAAAGGTGATTTAAACAGATTATTTTCGTTGTTGCTTCTCACTCTCCATTCCCCGCTGTTTGCATCATTAATGGGTCCAAAGATTCGTCGCAAGACTCTGTTTTCGAAAATGTAATGTCACTTTATATCTTTTAGTTGTGCTCCAAGTTTCAGTCACATTAGTAGTTATACGAGACGTTTAGAGCGCGTATTTAAATCCGGGGACTTAGCACCCTCTACTTTATCCTTAGTAAAAGATGGCGGCCGTCTGACGTCACACGTGATTGGGTTTTTTTTTCCGGAGGGTGTAGCACCCTTCCTTTTTATCCTTAGTAAATATCCCCGCAGAGGCAATTACTTTGTAGTGGTGGGGGAGCTTGAAAGCCTCAGTGATCTATGCCGGTGGGAACGTATGTACCTGGCAGGGTCACCCAAGCCGGAGAGGTCATTGGTGAGGGGCCAGACTAAAGATGGCCTCCCGGTCCTTCAGGTTCGGGGGTTGGGCGCAGTTTTGACAGCTCCGGGGTGCCGTTTCTCGGCGTTTTTATTTTTTTAGCCGATGATATGGTTTTAAGGAAGGTAAATCGATATTTCTTTAGTGCGGAATAGATTTGTAGTCGCCGACAAAGTGGCGGGCGACTCATCTGGCCGAAGAGAAGGGGCTTATCGGGCACCATATCTGACTTTATAATTAAAATGTAAATATCTAAAAGTATTATTTTTTCCGCTTTGCTCACACTCGCTAGTCATTTAGAGGGTTTAAGTTGTAGGTCAGAGGCTGCGCTGCCGGTGGGGGGGGGGGTGGGGGTGGATATTGCCGGGGGTCGTTTTAGGGGTTACATAGGAAAAAAAAAAACAGTAATGTTTGTTTCGTTGAGGAAGGGTTTAAGTTGAAGTAAAAAGGATAATTTATGGCAAATGGCAGTCGTTGTTTCATAGTATCGAATGCCGGCCGCTCAGGGATTGTGTAAGCTGTAGTAACAAAAAGAGGATGTACGACAGAATGGTGGGTATCTTGTTATAGTGTTAGATGTTGATAGTTCAGGGAGGGTTTTGGTTGTAGTAAAAATAGGAAACTATAGCAAAACGGCGGCTGTTGTGACATATTATTGGGTGCCGGCTGCTTAGGGAGGGTTTAAGTTGAAGTAAAAAGGATAATTTATGGCGAAAGGGCGGCCATTGTGTCACAGTATTGAATGCCGGCCGCTCAGGGATTGTTTAGGCTGTAGTAAGTAAAAAGGAGAACATGTGAAGAGTCACAAACCAAAAGAGTCGGTTTCTTATCATAATGTTAGGTTTTGGTAGTTCAGGGAGGGTTTGAGTTGTAGTTAAAATAAAAACATTCACAAAAAGGCAGCTGTTGTAACATACTATTGGGTGCCGATCGCTTATAAATAGTTTAAGTTATAGGAAAAATTATTTTTTTTTAAAAATATCAAAAGGGTGACCTTTGTGGCATAGTGTTGGGTGCTGGTTGTACAGATATGGTTGAGCTGTAGCAAAAAGGAGAACTGTCGTGTCTCACTGTTAGATGTCGCAACTCAGGGAGGATTTGAGTTGTAGGTCAAAGGCGGCGCTACCAGGCGAGGAATGAGGCTGGAACAGTTTTAAGATTTACATTAGAAACATAACTGCAATGTTTGGTTTCGTTGAGGGTGTTAGATCCTGGTTGCTCAGGGTGTTGTTAAACTGAAGTAAAAGGGAGAATTTATGGCAAAAGGTGGCTGCTGTATCCTAGCATCGACTGCCAGCAGATCAGGGATAGTTTCAGCTGTTGTAAAAAAGGAGAATATATGATAGAAAGGAGGGTGTCTTGTCATAGTATTAGATGTTGGCAGCTCAGGGAAGGTTTACATTGTAAGAAAAATGAACATATGCAAAAAGGGCAGACAGCATGTCAGGGCACATGGTGTTGTACATACAAACTTGGCAGACTCTTCTCAATCAAGTGTGCCTGGTCCAAATTATGCTAATAGTTCCAGCCACTGTCGCTTCTGCAGAGCCCCAGTCAGCAAACTAAAACTGACAAACAAAATGGTCAAAGATCCATGATGTCACAGGAGTCACTGGCAAATCTCAGTACTCTTGTAACGATGATTTAATTTGATGTTGTGATTCATAATTTGGCCAGGACAAAGGTTAGGAAAGCACCTTTGTTTAAATGCCATTACATCTCAACTATAACAACTTTTACAATATTGTAATCAATCTAGTACTTAAATTCATTGCTTATGTGTTTCATTTTTGTTTATATACTAATGTGAATTATTGTTTTCATTATCTTTGACAGAAGAACA
The DNA here is from genome assembly GCA_905116865.2 of Candidula unifasciata. Classification (NCBI taxonomy): domain Eukaryota; kingdom Metazoa; phylum Mollusca; class Gastropoda; order Stylommatophora; family Geomitridae; genus Candidula; species Candidula unifasciata. Next base: position 333,036 of record CAJHNH020000835.1, on the reverse strand, counting down.
TCTCATGTTTGTAATACATTTAAAGATATACTTGAATGTAATTAATAAATGAACAATATGGCATCATTAATTTATGTGACCATCTTGGTGATGGGGCCCATGTAGATCTTGTTCCAGCACTTGATAATGCTCTTGGCGGCCTTGGTCAGATGTGACACATACTAGCACAACACAAGGAAGAAGAAGACTGACAAGTACACTACAGTGATTCTCAAATGACTGAGATATCTGACTGACTCAGGACAACAACACTACAGTGATTCTCAAATGACTGAGATATCTGACTGACTCAGGACAAGTACACTACAGTGATTCTCAAATGACTGAGATATCTGACTGACTCAGGACAATGACACTACAGTGATTCTCAAATGACTGAGATATCTGACTGACTCAGGACAATGACACTACAGTGATTCTTATATGACTGAGATATCTGACTGACTCAGGACAATGAAACTAGTGATTCTTATATGACTGAGATATTTAACTGACTCAGGACGACACTACAAGACTATAATTAAATACAGAAACATATTATACAGTATAAAGAAAGACAAACCAGCACTAGACACGTAATCCAATAAGAAAAAGTGTTAACACAATGAAATAAATATAACAAGTCAAGTATTCTAGTGTATCACATTGATGTATTTGATAATATTGGAGTATCAGCTGGACAGTCAAGTGAATGTCCTTCATTCCAGGAAAAAAAAACTCCTCCCTCAACTTGTATGTTTGTTCAAGTGTCACAGTGACAGTTATAGGCAGCCATCTTTCTTCACAACTCTTGGCCTTCATCCTTGCTTATACAGTCACCAGTGTCTCTCAGATATAACACCAGCCATCTTTCATCACAACCCTTGGTCTTCATTCTTGCTTATACAGTCACCAGAGTCTCTCAGACATAACACCAGCCATCTGTATGTTCTGTACCACTTGTATGCACTGACAACAGATCAGGACATTTAGAGTTACCAGAAGACAACACAAAAGAGTCAGACTTGTCAAAACTGAACAGAAGAAAATCAAACTTGACAAAAACACACACAAACAGAAAGATATTGTTGCAGCACATAAATTATACACACTAAACACAAACAACAATGACATACACATAGAGACAAACACCACTACACCATACAAACAGGCTCTACTACACCAGATTAACTACAGACAATCACTAGCAGACAAACTACAGACAAGCACTACTACAATACTACAGACATACACTACTTGACCAGAAAAACTACAGACAAGCACTACTGCACCAGACACACTGCAAACCATCACTTCTACACCAGATAAACTACAAACAATCACTTCTACACCAGATAAACTACAAACAATCACTTCTACACCAGATAAACTGCAGACAACCACTACCAGACAAACACTACTACACCAGATCAAATAAAGAAAATTACTATTACACCAGATAAACTAACAGACATTACTATTAAACCAGACAAACTACGGACAAACACTACTATAGCAGACAAATTAAATTAGTCATAACAAGAAGATCACAAACTCACACACACCACTGACGGAGAAACAAATACCTACAAATACAGCGTTATTAGGTGAATTATATTTACTCACAATTCACATATAAACACTGTTATATACATAAACTGCTATTCATATAAACAACATTTGACTATACATACAGACAAATATTTTTACATTAAATAAACTACTACAATTGCCCCCTTATCCCCCCACACAAACACGCACCCACACTGCTACACTAGACTCATCCCACACACTACACATATGTCTGGTAATTCCCTGCAGTCTGAGAGAGTTGATCTTGAGGCTCGGTGCAAACTGTCACTGTGAACAAACAATGGAGGATTTAATTGCATGCAGAGAGGCATTGCATCCAATGTATCTAGGCTATGATTACACTTCCATCACCACACACAAGAGTCCCCAGACAATGGTGTATTTACTCAGCTGATCAGTGCATGCACGCGGGGAAGCAATGTGTCACAACCCTGTGAGTACAGTCAGGGGCGGAATGGACCACACCGTAGGGTATGCGTGTTTGTTCAGGTGACAACCCAGGGTTGACACAAAGGTCAGGGCCGTGACCGGTCAAGACTGTTCTGTTATTGCAAACCAGCACTCAGGAGAAACTGCTTGGCCACGACAAGAAAGGGTGAACTCTGTTGCAGATAAGTTCGCAACACGATTACCCCTTTGGGGACTGAGCAGGTGGACGGGTCAAGAGACACGAGGTGAAAGGAACACAGGACTTTCGGTGTACAACGGTCAGACGGAGGAGACGTGTAGCGAGACAGTGATAGTATATTAGAGTTAGGATATTTCGGTAGTGACTGCATAGATTATTTACAGTGTTCTGTTAGAATGAGTTAGTCTTTTGCGCTGTGTATTTAACTGGTACAAGGTATTGTGTTGTGCCACAAGAAGTAAATAGTGTCCTGTTACTTCTAACCAGTTAAATCGTTTAGGTACATGTTCTGTGAGAGAACGTCTAACCTTACCTTGTCACGCTGACCCTGCACTTGACAGAGGCTGTGACATCTTGGTCGGTCTGTGTGGCGATAGAAAAGAACGTATCTCGCCTTGCTGTGGTTTGTGCACCAGGAGGATCCAGGCAATACGTGGCCACACAGCGGGAAGTCAACTGTCTATTGTATTACCTGTACTTGCAATAAAGATTGTCGTGTGTGTTCTGTGTGCGTTCGGGTTCAGTGTGTGTCAAAGGTTAGCTTGTCTGTCATAGGCCCAGTTAGGAGCCACGGACCAGCAAGGTCACCCATAGGTCTGTGACACAATGTATACATGGCAATCTAGGGTATGCTTACACTCCAGTCACAGACATAAGAGTCCCCCAGGTGAGGATGATTCTGAGTTCATTTGGCAGAGACTGAGAGAAAACAGAAACATCATAACTAGGCAAGGTCCACAACTATCCAAAAGTCAGCTATCTATCTTAGTGCAATCAATATGACTTTTTATGGACGCATACATTACTATGATGAATAGGTGATCAATGAGTAAACACTATGTGCCAAGTACACACACTGACAGTGCCCAAAGGTGACACCTGACCTTGACACAAGTCACATTCCCTGCATTCAGCAAAATAAATGGATATGTGATCTTACTTCTACCTGTGAACCTCTGGAATCACATCTTCTTCTTCTGCCTGTGTACCTCTGGAATCACATCTTCTACTTCTACCTGTGTACCTCTGGAATCACAGCTTCTTCTTCTGCCTGTGTACCTCTGGAATCACATCTTCTTCTTCTGCCTGTGTACCTCTGGAATCACATCTTCTACTTCTACCTGTGTACCTCTGGAATCACATCTTCTTCTGCCTGTGAACCTCTGGAATCACAGCTTCTTCTTCTGCCTGTGTACCTCTGGAATCACATCTTCAACTTCTGCCTGTGTACCTCTGGAATCACATCTTCTTCTTCTGCCTGTGTACCTCTGGAATCACATCTTCTTCTTCTGCCTTTTATCCCCCAATGGAGCATAGGCCCTCAACCAATGCACGCCAAGTTGTTCTATCCTGCATGCAGCTCTCCTCATGTCCTCCCCTCTTTTCAACTTCACTCTCTAGCTCCCTTCTTCAAGTATTTTTTGGTCTTCCTTTTTTCTATGTCCCTGTGGGTTCCAGTACAAAGACATTCTAGTTATACTGTTCTTGGGTTTTCTCAACACGTGTCCTATCCAACGCTAGCATCTTTTTTCCCCCACCTCTTGGATTTGGCCACTGGAGTTTGTTTAGTGACTTGTTTAGTTCTCTCCAGAAGCTCAACATTATTGATCCTCCCATAACATTTAATTCCTTCTATTCTGCCCAGGCACAAGTTAATGAATGCAGTTTATGAATATCTGCCTTAGTTGCTCTCTATGTTTCTGCTCCTTCTCCCCTTTAGCCTCCATTGGAGAATAATCCCTCAGCCAACTAATGCCGTCATTCAATTTGTTGCAGTTTTTTGCAATTCCCTCCATGTTCCCATGTTCATGTCTGTTTCTTATTCTGAAGAAGAAGAAGCAGAAGAAGAAGGAGAAGCAGAAGGAGAAGCAGAAGAAGAAGATAAAGAAGAAGAAGAAGCAGAAGAAGAAGAAGAAGAAGAAGAAGAAGAAGAAGCAGAAGCAGAAGGAGGAGAAGAAGAAGAAGAAGAAGAAGAAGAAGAAGAAGAAGAAGAAGCAGAAGAAGAAGCAGAAGCAGAAGGAGAAGAAGGAGAAGAAGAAGAAGAAGAAGAAGAAGAAGAAGAAGAAGAAGAAGAAGAAGAAGAAGAAGAAGAAGAAGAAGCAGAAGAAGAAGAAGAAGAAGAAGAAGAAGAAGAAAAAGAAGAAGAAGAAGAAGAAGCAGCAGCAGCAACAGAAACAGCAGAGGTGTAGGAGAAGGAGAAGAAAGAGGAGGAGGAGGAGAAGAAGAAAGAGGAGGAGGAGAAGAAGAAGAAGAAGAAGAAGAAGAAGGAGAAGAAGAAGAAGAAGAAGAAGAAGAAGAAGAAGAAGAAGAAGAAGAAGGAGAAGAAGAAGAAGAATAAGAAGTAGAAGAAGAAGCAGCAGCAACAACAGAAACAGCAGAGGTGTAGGAGAAGGAGAAGAAAGAGGAGGAGGAGGAGAAGAAGAAAGAGGAGGAGGAGAAGAAGAAGAGGAGGAGGAGAAGAAGAAGAAGAAAGAGGAGGTGGAGAAAAGGAAGAAAAGAATTAAAAGATGATAATAATGATCGTGGTAATATCTATCAACAGAGAAGGATATACTGACTAGAACACACAGAATGAAGTAAATAATGACGGGAAGGGCAGACTTACCAACAACAGACACACACACACTCACCCAGAGTGTAAGCATCTGGTACCATGGCTGTAGATATGGCAGACACACACACACTCACACAATGGTGATACCTAGTACCAATGTTCCCATCCGATGGCTCACTGCTTTGAAGTTTTGTGTACTACAGAAATAAATATATACAAAACCACACTGAGGCTGTCAGTGTTTGCAGAAATGCTGAAGCCAACATTGAAATACACAACTAGCAATGACACAATTACCCTGTCACCCTTGGATATAACTAGCATTCAAAGTACAGCAAAATGCACAAACAACCTCTGCTCAAAACGAGAAACTGCCGGTCATAGTTGAACTGCTCTCTGTATCTCTTTAGCTGATACAGATGTGACTTGTTACATTCTTGACCATTCCCTTGTCATCTGTTGAACGGTGTTTCCATTCCTCTCCACAGGTATTGAGTCCAAGCTGGTAGTGTTTCCTCCGTGGGTTGCAGGCACTTCATTGTCAACAGACACCAGCTCAATCTTCTTTTGCCCCACTGCTTATGCTGTAAAGCACCACAGAGTCAGATGTAGTTTTCTGTCCTTTGCTAGTTGCATAGCCTGTGTTAATGTTGTATTGCATTTCTGTAGTGTTTCTTTTACTTCCTCCACCCATCTATTCCTTGGTCCGTCTCTTGCCTTGTAGCCTGCAATTCTGATATAGTACATTTTAGATGCTGGCTGATTTGGTTTCGATCTGACATGATGACCAAACCAGTTGATTCCTTGATGTTCTATGAGATTATTTATCAGCACTGTGACTCCCATAAAATTTTCTTCTTCACTGGTGATTGTCTCTTCTATGTGACCAGTTCAGTGCCCAGGGGAAACCTTCTTTTAAATATAGTTGAGCATTCTGTTTTCTTTTATGGCTCTTTTTACGCAGTAAAATCTCATTAACATGAATTTGCTTAGAAGATCACTTGATTAACACGAACAACATTGTGTTTCCATCAGGAATGAATCATTTCTTGTAAAAAGTTTAAAGGTTGAAATGAATTTCTAATTACGAACTATTTTTTAACAGATTCCGTTCATTAATGTGTTAACATTTCAGTGCTGTAATTTAATATTAACAACTGTTTTCTGCTATCTAAAATGTAGCCAGTAAAAGTAACATCAAGATCAAGACTTGCAAGCAGTCAGTGAGACGGGAGTGACCTGTGATGAAGAAAATAAAGTGCGACTACCTTAAGTCTTCAAATTGCAGGGTCTCTTCGATAAGGAGATGCAAGAGGACAGTCACGACTATCAGTGAAAGATTAATTCCGCACGGCGGGTAGGAGGTAACCATAGCAACCATCTGGACATAAAGAGCAAGGGTGTAGTGTGTTCTATCCAGGTGTAGAGACTGGAGAGAACTGTTGGCACTTTATACCGCTGTAGTGTGCTAGCATAGGATATTTTAATCCTACTTGTGTCTTTGTTGAATGCTGAATACTAGCAGCATACAAACATGTGGTCAAGTGATTGTCTAGGATATGAACGCTGCAACTTACACACAGTCAGGAAAACTCAAATGATGGCAAGCCGTCATATATACACATTTGTTTCACAAGAACGTTCAGGTACACACACTGGCAGATAATAATGAGTGTGAAGCATCATACTAATGTCTGACACTGGCTAAACATGAAATGAATGTCCCAAGCTCCGCTCACTCAAAACAGTTTTAGCGGCTTCCATCGGACAGCCTACACTAACTGTCACTACAACTCTTGAGCTCACCACTTCAGTGTCTAGGTCAATCGCCTTCCTCACGTCAGGACTAGCAGTGAGGATGAATAGGTTCCATCTAGCCTACTCAACTTGACCTCCGTTGCTATACTCGTAGCAGATACTTTACATCGGCTGACTGGAAACCTCACAGCACATCAGCCAGAGGAAATCTACGATGACCGGCAGAACTTCTAACTCTGAGTCCTCTCAGCACACAGCTGTTGCCGAAATTTACAAGGATCTTCCTCGTATGTAGAACTGCTGAATTGTTTTAACAGTGATCTTGACCACCACATGCGTCGTCACGCAAGACAAGCTTTCATCACAGAGAACAATCAGCTTTCCTTGGCTCATTCAGAAATATATGGCCTCAGTCAATCATCCAGAAACAAATGGCCTCAGTCAAACATCCAGAAATAAATGGCCTCAGTCAATCACCCAGAAACAAATAGCCTCAGTCAAACATCCAGAAATAAATGGCCTCAGTCAATCATCCAGAAATAAATGGCCTCAGTCAATCATCCATAAATACATGGCCTCAGTTCATCATTCAGAAATAAATGGCCTCAGTCAAACATCTAGAAATAAATGACCTGAATCAATCATCCAGAAATAAATGGCCTCAGTCAATCATCCAGAAATAAATGGTCTCAGTCAAACATCCAGAAATAAATGGCCTCAGTCAATCATCCAGAAATAAATGGCCTTAGTCAATCATCCAGAAATAAATGGCCTCAGTCAATCATCCAGAAATAAATGGCCTCAGTCAATCATCTAGAAATAAATGTTCAGTCAAACATCCAGAAATAAATGGCCTCAGTCAATCATCCAGAAATAAATGGCCTGCCAATCACCCAGAAACAAATGGCCTCAGTCAAACATCCAGAAATAAATGGTCTCAGTCAAACATCCAGAAATAAATGGCCTCAGTCAATCATCCAGAAATAAATGGCCTCAGTCAAACATCCAGAAACAAATGGCCTTAGTCAATCACAAATCCTAGACCCTTGGTAGTTAGTGGAATGTGATGTGATGTAAAATAACGCCACCTATATCACAGCAGAAAAGAAACCAGAATGATGCCAGTAAAACAGAGCAGAACAAACAAAGCTGCCAGTGATTTCAGACACAATTACTGACTGCATAAACAAAGCCACCAGGCCTACGAGAGATCCAGAATCTGACACATCAAATTTCTCAATAACTGGCAACAAGTACTGGCACAATATGGCTCTCATCACCTCACAGAAAAGACTTGATCATCTGCCAGTTCTCTAATCTCAGGCACTTCCTGTCCAGGCAGTCCTGTCTCAGCTGTTGGGTAACCACTATCTTGTCTATCCAGAAGCAAGCCTTGCATTAGTGTTCGTTGTCAAGCACTGTTGCATTTGATGTGTACATTGTACTTTCTCACACATGGCAGGGTTTATAAACTGGGTTTCTTTGATGTTCACATTCTGTAGACAATTTTCTCCTTGTTGTCTGTCTAGAACTATTCTAAGGTCATCTTTGTCATGCACACACAAAAACATTGTCACAACTGTTCACTGCATAAATACAGTCAATAAAATAAGAGGCAAAATGCTTTTCTGGCCTTCCATTGTTATGTTATCACAATTAATGCCTTTCCACATTAGGTATCCCCATTTGTGCTCAGTCCTCCAATGCAGCAGCCACTCCAAGGTACCTCTACTGACTGTTCCCATGAGGAGTTGGTTATAGTATCTCTTGTCTTTACCGCAAGATGGCATAGACGTGCTTCCCCAAGCTCAACTCCACGGTCATGCAGTTGTGTTAGCATCAGAGAATTGCCATTATCCCCCAATCTAGTCTGTGGCTATGTCCATGCATCTTTACATTTGCATTGGTGCACTACTTGCCAGCTAGTCAGCTCTTTCATAACCATTTACTCCTGAGTGCCCAGGTGTGTAATTCAGACGACGGATGTTAACTGTGACTTCTGAATGTTTTCCACCCGTTGGAGCGTAAACTATCTGTAGCGATTTTTTTAAGCATGTTTAGAGAGCCTGAAATGAATACTGCATGTGTGGCCATTTGTTCTGCTACCCATGCGAGTGCTCTGGAAGCAGCAGTTATCTTCATGGTCATGCTTGACGTAATTGTCTGGTAAGTGCCACTATTCTCTTTTGGGCTATCTTCCAAATAACGGTCGTAAATTATCGAGGTGGAAAATATACCCTAACAGGGCCTCAGTCACGTGTCAATTGCGCAGTTCCGTCATCTTAAAAAGCGAGCTTCCGGTGACTTTCGCCACCGCCGAATTGCGAACTTTCGGCAACTTCGGCCAGCGCCGAGAGTGTCCTAAACTAGATGGCTAGGACTCACGTGCAGCAGCTACCTCATCTCCTGCAGCTTCCTTCATTTTATTTGCCCGAAAGTCCTAGCCATCTAGTTTAGCCCCAATCCACGCCACATGAGCGGCGTGGGGTACACTCTTGGTGGTGGCGTAAGTTCGCAATTTGGTGTTGGCGTTATAGTCCCCGGAAGTGCGCAACTGACACATGACTGAGGTCCTGTTAGGGTTTATTTTCAGCCTCGATAATTTACGACCGTTATTCAGAGGATAGGCCTCTTTTGTTTTTCCCGCCCTTTGTGCTGTGTATGCCCAGGCTGATCTTGGCCCATGCTTAACGGACCCATCTGTGTAAATGACGTCTTCTAGACGCCAATGCTGATTAATCAGTGCCCCAATCTCGGCATCGATAATGGCAGGTACATGACTCCTGCAGTACCTCCCCTGTGTTATGAAAACCTTAGAGAAGTCATGCAAGTCTACTGGTGTATCTGTCCATTCTTTTCCATGACTGATCTCTTGATTAGATCACATACTTGCTGGATTAGATTTTCTGCCCCAGTCATCCAGGAGAAGCCTCTTCTGAGATGCATCCCTTTTGTATCATTGATAGCATTGTGCACTGGGTTGTTGATTTCTGGTGATATTCTCATGTATGCTTTCACCTGTGCCACTTTATGTCTGGTGGCCATTGTTGGTAAACCCAGGACATACCGCATGGCGTGGCACGAGGTGTCTTTTGTGCAGCTGAGTATGAGTCTCATGGCCTCATTTTGTACTCAGCCTAGTCTTTCTAGCTGGGTTCAGCTGCCAATGAGGAGGCCTAGACCGTAGTCTATAACACTTAGTACAAGTCCCAGACAGAGCAGGACAAGTAGGCCTCGGTCAATGTCGGCGTATGATATCACCTTCAATGCCGTCAGTCTATAACACTTAGTACAAGTCCCAGACAGAGCAGGACAAGTAGGCCTCGGTCAATGTCCGCGTATGATATCACCTTCAATGCCGTCAGTCTATAACACTTAGTACAAGTCCCAGACAGAGCAGGACAAGTAGGCCTCGGTCAATGTCCGCGTATGATATCACCTTCAATGCCGTCAGACTTTAACACTTAGTACAAGTCCCAGACAGAGCAGGACAAGTAGGCCTCGGTCAATGTCCGCGTATGATATCACCTTCAATGCCGTCAGTCTATAACACTTAGTACAAGTCCCAGACAGAGCAGGACAAGTAGGCCTCGGTCAATGTCCGCGTATGATATCACCTTCAATGCCGTCAGACTATAACACTTAGTACAAGTCCCAGACAGAGCAGGACAAGTAGGCCTCGGTCAATGTCCGCGTATGATATCACCTTCAATGCCGTCAGACTATAACACTTAGTACAAGTCCCAGACAGAGCAGGACAAGTAGGCCTCGGTCAATGTCCGCGTATGATATCACCTTCAATGCCGTCAGACTATAACACTTAGTACAAGTCCCAGACAGAGCAGGACAAGTAGGCCTCGGTCAATGTCCGCGTATGATATCACCTTCAATGCCGTCAGACTATAACACTTAGTACAAGTCCCAGACAGAGCAGGACAAGTAGGCCTCGGTCAATGTCCGCGTATGATATCACCTTTAATGCCGTCAGTCTATAACACTTAGTACAAGTCCCAGACAGAGCAGGACAAGTAGGCCTCGGTCAATGTCCGCGTATGATATCACCTTCAATGCCGTCAGTCTATAACACTTAGTACAAGTCCCAGACAGAGCAGGACAAGTAGGCCTCGGTCAATGTCCGCGTATGATATCACCTTTAATGCCGTCAGTCTATAACACTTAGTACAAGTCCCAGACAGAGCAGGACAAGTAGGCCTCGGTCAATGTCCGCGTATGATATCACCTTCAATGCCGTCAGTCTATAACACTTAGTACAAGTCCCAGACAGAGCAGGACAAGTAGGCCTCGGTCAATGTCCGCGTATGATATCACCTTTAATGCCGTCAGTCTATAACACTTAGTACAAGTCCCAGACAGAGCAGGACAAGTAGGCCTCGGTCAATGTCCGCGTATGATATCACCTTTAATGCCGTCAGTCTATAACACTTAGTACAAGTCCCAGACAGAGCAGGACAAGTAGGCCTCGGTCAATGTCCGCGTATGATATCACCTTCAATGCCGTCAGACTTTTCCTGGCATAAACTATGACACTTACTTACATGGGGGCCACGTTAGCGCAGTCAATAAGATGCTCGCTTTCAAATCCAGCTGCGACTTGCTGCAGCCCACGGTCGGTGTTCGAAACCGGGCGGCTCCCGGGGTTCACCCAGCCGCTAGGAAATGGGTACCAGAGTTGACACTCTGGGTTAAATGGTGGAACGTCGCTGTAGCTACAGAGTGGCGACACAGGCGGACAATTCTTATCAGCTGTCCGTACTGGTGGCAGAGCACTTATAGTTTATAACCGTGTGCAATGGCGCTGGTTCACATCTCCTAACTTTACTTTACTTTACTTACATGATTCTTGTATGACAAGCATGTTCTGAAGACAAAACACTGCAGTTTTCCCTGGCACCACATCCAAAGGAGTGATCTGTGACCTTCACCCCAAACTTCATTTCCTGAAGGTCAGTGCCCTCCTGGATTCAGAAGATGAATTTCTCCTCATTTCTTGTGGAGGACATTTAGCATCCTCAACTCATTTTCCTAATACTTGTGTATTTCCACCCTCTACCTTCAGGAGGTCAAGTTAGGAATTTCCTTTCATCATTCTGAGATCATGATGGTTATTTCTCTATTTTTAGTAATTCTGACAACTGACTTCATTTAGCTTATGTGCTGAGAAACAACAACTAGGACATGTAAATTACAGACTTCATTATCACACATCCACAATGAAGTCTGCTCTGAATCCAACAATGAGCCGTCGTGGTCAACTTAATATCAAATGTTTAGTTTCCTCATACAGCTAGACAACATTTCATACATACATTTCAAGATGCTGGATCCAGCCAGGGCTTTGGGTTGTGATGTGTGCTCCAGATGGCTTCCAGCCAGACTGAAATATAGAAACATTATACATAATAGTAGTCCTTATGAAAGAGAATAGGGGCTTTTGAGCTGAAATGCTATAGAAAGTTTCTCAGAATATCTTGGACAAAGAAGAGGAGAAATACTGACATCTTGAAAGATCTGAACATCAAGGAAGATTGGCTAATAAACAGCATCCTGTCTCGGAAGCTGAAATATTTTGGTCATATCAAGCACCACGACGGATTGTTAAAAAAAAATAGCAGAAGGCATGGTACTAGGAAGGAGGGGCAGGGGCCGATCAACATGAAGATGGGAACAGGATATAAGTGACTCTTTGAGTATGAAAGTGCATGAGGCGGGAGAGCTGGCGAGAGACTTGAGTTTCTTTCAGGCAGACCGTGATGACAGCGACGTTCTGCAAAGGACCTGCTACATGATGATGATACATAATAGTTGCCTTCACAACAGGGAATGCATGATATGAACTCCCAGAACCACCTGTGCCTTGCCATGACATACATCCGAACATAACCTTTTCAGTATATCTCCTGACATTACCCTTTTGTAATTAAATGTGCAATGTGCTCTGCTAGAGGTTTGTTTCTACACGCCACATTGCTGTATTGACGAACACTTAGTTTCTAGGACACACCAGAAACGAATGTTCAGTTATAGACCTTTTTTTGCTGAATCAAACATTTCACTGACAGCGCATTCTTTCGTCCTCGTGGTTGTTATGCCTGGCTGATTTCTGACGGCCTGGTCAATTCTCTCGCACACTGCTTTGAATCATCCGTATCTCTCGAATCACACATCCATCTCCTACTAAAGCCTTGTACCTGGTATAAGTAAATGTTGAAACTGGCAATCAGTAAACATTCAGGTATTCTATCGGAACAGTTATATGTTGTCACCAGTTCTCCATTCTCTTCAGGCGTTCTCTCACATACGACCTCTCGCAACCAGTTCCAAACTTCAACTCTCTTACTACCGTCTCTCGGTTCACCTCTTCCATTCCAGTCTCATGCTTTTCTTGTATCCCCAATTCGCTCACCATGGGATACTTGAGACCCACTTATCCCGTTTTTCTCTTGTATCACTGGTCTTCTGACCTTGTCCTCCCCATCGGAAACTCTCTGGGATTTCCCTGGGAATTCACAACATTACAAAATGTTATCTTCCTCTGTGGCATCTTCCATTTTTCAATCAAGTAAACTTGTCCTCAGGTAAGTCTTTGCATGAGCCCCATACATTATATCAGTCAAACTTTGATCTTGTTTAGTCATTCTTTTTCAACATTGTCTAATTCTTTGGTCTGTCTCTCCCAATGATACTTGGGCCACTAACCAGTGACACAAGCTCTTGGCAGACATGTTGTGCCCACTAGCCAGTGACACAAGCTCTTGGCAGACATGTTGTGCCCACTAGCCAGTGACACAAGCTCTTGGCAGACATGTTGTGCCCACTAGCCAGTGACACAAGCTCTTGGCAGACATGTTGTGCCCACTAGCCAGTGACACAAGCTCTTGGCAGACATGTTGTGCCCACTAGCCAGTGACACAAGCTCTTGGCAGACATGTTGTGCCCACTAGCCAGTGACACAAGCTCTTGGCAGACATGGTGTGCCCACTAGCCAGTGACACAAGCTCTTGGCAGACATGTTGTGCCCACTAGACAGTGTCACAAGCTTTTGGCAGACATGTTGTGCCCACTAGCCAGTGACACAATCTCTTGGCAGACATGTTGTGCCCACTAGCAGGTGGCTGTGTCCAGAAATAACATGAATTTGCTCTTTATAAGATATAGCTGGTCTCAAGCCAACCTTCTCTGCCCTTTTTTCAGACAAGCATGACAAGTTTGCTTTACTATTCTTTACTTTCTTATGGTCCCAGTGATGTGGTTAACTTTCTGAATAGTTTATTACTATTTAATTTACCATGATCTTTACTGCACTTGTTTGCATGATCCATCATTTCAAAGGCATTCACTGTTGCACCTGTTTGTCCACAGCTGACAGATGCACACCATTCAACTATATAAGTATGAATGTGCTTGATCTGTTAGAAGGTGAGGCGGTGAGCTAGCAATATGGTCAACCTATCTCTGGGTGTCAAGGCATTGAATATATAAAACTACATACCCTAGTCAGTTACGAGCCTACTGCGACCTATATGTTGAGCTATAGTTCATCATCTTCCTTTCTTGCAGTCATTTCTCAGTGGATCAATCAGGTGCCTTCTCCACAATGAAGGTTGGCTGCAATGAATCTCCAACATGCTCTGTCTCTTGTCTTGGTTGTACACTCTCTCAGACTGTTGTTCATCTATCTCTTGATGTTATCCTCCCTCGTGTAACACTGCCTACCTCTTGCACTCTTGCCTCTGACCTTTCCCTCCAGGTTGGTTTTTAAAAGTGTTAGGTCTTTTAATGTGGCTAAAGTATTTCAAGTGTCTTTCTCTCTCTCTCTCTCTCTCTCTCTCTCTCTCTTTCTCTCTCTTTTAAATGTTGTCAGTAATTCTCTTTAATATTATATGTAGAGCTGAATCATCATGTTGCTTCATCTTCCACATTTCATTTTCCTGTAGAGTTTAGACTATCAATCAACTGATGCCCAACCCACTTCAGACAGGCTCCTGATCAACATTGTTGGAGCTCCAGTTCTCTATTTGAAGAGTTAACTATTCCCACTCTAATCATCCAGTCAACACTCCCTCCACCCCCACCCCAAGAACACATTGGACACAATTCAGATGATCCAGCAACTGTCAGTTGCCCATGACTGTACCATACATTCACCAATCTAAACAGGAAATGAAAAAAAAAAACACTGACTCTGGGCAATCTAAAGCACACTAATAAAAAAATAGAATGCCGGTCAAAATGGACGCTAGGCAAGATCACCTGTTGTGAGCCATGGCAAAATCTTTTGCTTCTGCCAGATGGTGGCCGGTGCATTTTTGCTTCAGTTGTAGACTGAAAGGATAGTTTCATCTCCCAACTTCTGAGTTTAGTGCATGGCATGACACTGTGAGCTGCGGATTTCATTTGGAATATTTTTCTACTGTGACCAACGTGGTGGTGTAAATTGTAGATACAGAAAATGGCACGATGCCTGTTGTCGCAATATTGGTGGTGCCATTATGTTATTAATATTGATCGCGTGTGCAACTGCTGATCTGTTGGTGACTTCTGCTACCATCCATGATGAACTGCATTTCTTATGTCGCACTGTTTGTGTTAGCACTTCAGATGGCTACCATATGCTTTCAATGCGTGTGTATGCTAGTGCATATGCTGAGACAGCAGTCTGTCAATTTTTCCACAAGGGACTGTGATAAACATTTTGTGGTAACTATGGGGTGACCTATTTGCTATGAAGCTGAAACTAAGATTACCAGATTACACTAATCAAAAATATATAAATTATCATCAACAGTCCAAAATGGATTGAACATTTCATAAACCACAACAGTTCTTGCCTAACTACAGCATTTAAACACACACACACACAAAGTAACTTTACAATGCCTAAAGGGTGTTTAAAGAAGGAAAATAGAATTAAAACATTCATGCAAGATGTGACCCCCCAAAAAAAAATAACATTTTAAAAATCAAACCATATGTAAACCAATGAAAACAGTTGTAAAATTTATAAACCAGGAATATGACAAATGAGCACGCAAGAAAGAAAACGTCAGACACACACTAATAAATGCAATGACATGAAAAAACTTACAAATGACATGGGATGCCAATTTCTGTTGCTTTCTTGAACTCATGAATGAAGGTCTCGGAGATACGAGGATACTCTCCCATATTGGCCATGATCTTCTCAAACAGCCCTGGCATGTTGCGACAGAGAGAGAACAGCAGACGGTAGGCTGTCTTGTTGAAGGTCATGTAACCTAGAGCTACAGCAGCAGCATTTCTCACCTGCCAAGATGACAACAAAACTATGCATTCAGAAAACTGTCCAGAAGATGCCAACAGTCAATTCTATCTGTGGCAGGGTGCCAAAGAACATATGTTAATTTTGGTGGCAATACACTCAAGGATTTAAAATGTGGCCAGCGGCAGGTTTAAGAAGTTGATAAAAGGGTTTGTACTGGGTTGTGTGTAATCTCTCGGTGTGTTCCCTGCCGGCCGTGATCAGTTGCTAATCGGCTGCTGATGCTGATCGCAGGTGGTCTCATCGCGGCACAAGTGCGATTGACCGAGCCGAGGTAGAGTTCGGCTCATTAATTACAGGGGTGGTATGTTCTATGTACATAAAGTTTAATATGATCCCACACCTTTGCCGATGTGAACATGGAAAATGCCACTATCTGATTTTGTTATCCTTCCCATTCTTGTTAGTTCTAAGTTTATTAAAAAGCTTTCTCTATGTCAGTCTGAACCGATAGCATTATTCTGGCTGTCTGTGTGAATTCCACAGCTGTAGTAGAATTCCTATTTACAGGATTTCGGTTGGCATACATCCCTGGGCATTGCTGTTCCTTCTTAAGAAGGTCTCCGCCATGAATTGGTCAAGCTGTTTACCACTCATTCTGAAGGTAGCTAGTTCAATTCTGGTCCATCAATAAGTTCATGAGTGCAACCTTCCTCATAACAACATAGAGAGGGGCATACATGTTGAACTTTTGTATAACACTCTTGACAAGAACACACACACACAGAGTGAGTGAGTGAGTGAGTGAAGTGAAGTATAGTGGAGTGTAGTGGAGTGGCGTGGTGTGGCGCGGAGAGAGAGAAAGAGAGAGTTGTATGGTATAAAAGTAAGTGCAATGAATCTGACCCTGTCAATGTTACAACTGTAAACATGTTTGTTTATTTTTATGAATTCTGTGGCTAAATATGCCAAGATGCTGCTTTAAAAACAGTGACCAGTGACTTCAAGCCAGTAAAGTTCTGAAACTCCTAGATCATGCTCTTGTTGTATTTTGCCAGTTTGTCAACCTCTGGAGGCACATTAATGGGATTTTGACATTTAGAAAAGCCAAAGAATGATGAGGCACACACAAAAAGGGGAGATCACTTAGAATGGAATGATGATATGACAAAGGTCATACAGCTGCCAGGTGGAGAAACATACAGATCATGTACATCAAGCACATCGGACAAGTTCATCATGTGCTTGGATCCCATTTCTTTTAGATCTCCCTCAATACGTAGTGACTGACAACAGGGAGTTCTGGATTGGTTTACTATTCTTCTTTGGCTATCTGTATATGTTCATGTCTGGCAACACTTCTTCTGACATAAAATTCTTCTAAAAATATAGTTCTAAATATTACTATCAAGAAAATATAGCAGTGAGTTGTAACAAATGTCTGGAGTGTTGTATGAAATTTCTGGAGTGTTGTATGAGATGTTTGAAGTGTTGTATGAAATGTCTGAAGTGTTGACGAAAGGTCTCAAGTATTACATGAAATGTTTGAAGTGTTGTATGAAACGTCTGGAATGCATTTTTCCACACATACACACTAACAAACACATTCATACACATTTTGTTATGTTAAAAAAACCCACATATTTCTGCCATTGAATGTTGAACCGACATCACAGCACTCGGGACACTCTCATAAATACTTTGTTCCTATCCTCAGCAGTAAGCTGAGAGCTCTAATTTCAATGGCACCAGTTACTGTCTGTATATCCGCCTCGCCTTTCCCTTCAGTGCTGAGAGTCAATCAGTTCCCTTGCTAACTCCTAACAGCACCATTCTCCTCAGAGAGTAATATTCTATCTGTACCACCCCACTGTTCACTCGCTCCAAAAACATCTAGCTTGTCATACATCACTTCACCACCAACTGGTGCAGAACTGGCCAGTCTACCTGCCTGCCTATTTCCCAACACTCCAGCATGACCTGGAGAAAACATCCAAAGGATGCTAACTACTCAAGACCTCTGAAGCCATGCTTGCCACTCTGCATGGAGCATACCGGTCTCCACTTTTCTCAACATGCTCTGTAGTCAGTTACAATTACCACATATGTGTACAGCTGATTCTCAAGCCAGCGGAAAGCAGCAGAGACTGCCTCCACCTCCATTCTCAAACTAGACGTGATGTCATATGCCAGACTTTGCTGTATTAAACAACGTCTATTTGCCTTTACTATGACCCCCCCCCCCATGCACATCGTCTACCCCTCAACACAGAGCCATCTGTATATATAATCACATCACCTGGGCAGGAATTGTCATGAACTATTTATTGAACTTCAGATTCTGCAGCACCAGCTGGCCAGTTTCTACACTCACTACCTAAAGTGATCAGACCCTACACAAACCTGCTTCTTGCTCAGACACTTTGACCCACTCCTCTCCTCTCCCACATTTATCAACCATGCACACATGTGTAATTGTGTCTTCAGCCTGCACAATCCAAAACCTTCCTCTTTTCAGTCTGTGACACTTAGTTCTACCTGGGGCTTCACTCAGGAGGTGCTTCTTGTCTGAGATATTACTCTGCTTGCAGAACTTTCAGCATATCTGCAACTGTAGGCAGTGCAAGTATATATCAAATACATACTACAGAGGTATTTCTTTTACATCCCAGAATTACCCGTATGGTTTTATTTTGTATGTGTTCAAGTATCATCAGCTGACTCTTTGATTTGGTAAGCATTCCAAGTCCATAATGTATCACCGACAGGATAACACACTGGAACATTGTGAACAGCTTTCTTTGTTCAATGTCCATTGTTGCCATAATCTTGAGAGCACTGAGTCATTTTTGGCCTTTCACCACAACTGCCTCTACATGATCCCTGAAGGACAGGCTTCTTTTTAAAATGATACCCAGGTATCTCAGTTTGCTTTCTTTTTTGATATTTCTTGTCATTAACTGTGAGGCTTGGAACATTAGTTTTTACAATTCTATTGTCCAGAGAGAAACACAAAACAGCTGCCTTTTCTGAATTGATGACAGCACCCATCACTATACACCAGTCAGTCACTTTGTCTACAGTTGCTTGTAGCTCTTGACCGGTCTGTTTCCCATCACTATACACCAGTCAGTCACTTTGTCTACAGTTGCTTGTAGCTCTTGAGCGGTCTGTTTCCCTTCACTATACACCAGTCAGTCACTTTGTCTACATTTGCTTGTAGCTCTTGAGCTGTCTGTTTCCCTTCACTATACACCAGTCAGTCACTTTGTCTACAGATGCTTGTAGCTCTTGAGCTGTCTGTTTCCCATCACTATACACCAGTCAGTCACTTTGTCTACAGTTGCTTGTAGCTCTTGAGCTGTCTGTTTCCCTTCACTATACACCAGTCAGTCACTTTGTCTACAGATGCTTGTAGCTCTTGAGCGGTCTGTTTCCCTTCACTATACACCAGTCAGTCACTTTGTCTACAGTTGCTTGTAGCTCTTGAGCTGTCTGTTTCCCTTCACTATACACCAGTCAGTCACTTTGTCTACAGATGCTTGTAGCTCTTGAGCGGTCTGTTTCCCTTCACTATACACCAGTCAGTCACTTTGTCTACAGTTGCTTGTAGCTCTTGACCGGTCTGTTTCCCATCACTATACACCAGTCAGTCACTTTGTCTACAGTTGCTTGTAGCTCTTGAGCGGTCTGTTTCCCTTCACTATACACCAGTCAGTCACTTTGTCTACAGTTGCCTGTAGCTCTTGAGCGGTCTGTTTCCCATCACTATACACCAGTCAGTCACTTTGTCTACAGATGCTTGTAGCTCTTGAGCTGTCTGTTTCCCATCACTATACACCAGTCAGTCACTTTGTCTACAGTTGCTTGTAGCTCTTGAGCGGTCTGTTTCCCATCACTATACACCAGTCAGTCACTTTGTCTACAGTTGCATGTAACTCTTGAGCTGTCTGTTTCCCTTCACTATACACCAGTCAGTCACTTTGTCTACAGATGCTTGTAGCTCTTGAGCTGTCTGTTTCCCATCACTATACACCAGTCAGTCACTTTGTCTACAGTTGCATGTAACTCTTGAGCTGTCTGTTTCCCTTCACTATACACCAGTCAGTCACTTTGTCTACAGATGCTTGTAGCTCTTGAGCGGTCTGTTTCCCTTCACTATACACCAGTCAGTCACTTTGTCTACAGATGCTTGTAGCTCTTGACCGGTCTGTTTCCCATCACTATACACCAGTCAGTCATTTTGTCTACAGTTGCATGTAACTCTTGAGCTGTCTGTTTCCCTTCACTATACACCAGTCAGTCACTTTGTCTACAGATGCTTGTAGCTCTTGAGCGGTCTGTTTCCCTTCACTATACACCAGTCAGTCACTTTGTCTACAGATGCTTGTAGCTCTTGACCGGTCTGTTTCCCATCACTATACAGCAGTCAGTCACTTTGTCTACAGTTGCATGTAACTCTTGAGCTGTCTGTTTCCCATCACTATACACCAGTCAGTCACTTTGTCTACAGATGCTTGTAGCTCTTGAGCTGTCTGTTTCCCATCACTATACACCAGTCAGTCACTTTGTCTACAGATGCTTGTAGCTCTTGACCGGTCTGTTTCCCTTCACTATACACCAGTCAGTCACTTTGTCTACAGTTGCTTGTAGCTCTTGAGCTGTCTGTTTCCCTTCACTATACACCAGTCAGTCACTTTGTCTACAGTTGCTTGTAGCTCTTGAGCTGTCTGTTTCCCTTCACTATACACCAGTCAGTCACTTTGTCTACAGTTGCATGTAACTCTTGAGCTGTCTGTTTCCCTTCACTATACACCAGTCAGTCACTTTGTCTACAGATGCTTGTAGCTCTTGAGCGGTCTGTTTCCCTTCACTATACACCAGTCAGTCACTTTGTCTACAGTTGCTTGTAGCTCTTGAGCTGTCTGTTTCCCATCACTATACACCAGTCAGTCACTTTGTCTACAGATGCTTGTAGCTCTTGAGCTGTCTGTTTCCCATCACTATACACCAGTCAGTCACTTTGTCTACAGTTGCTTGTAGCTCTTGAGCTGTCTGTTTCCCATCACTATACACCAGTCAGTCACTTTGTCTACATTTGCTTGTAGCTCTTGACCGATCTGTTTCCCTTCACTATACACCAGTCAGTCACTTTGTCTACAGTTGCTTGTAGCTCTTGACCGGTCTGTTTCCCTTCACTATACACCAGTCAGTCACTTTGTCTACAGTTGCTTGTAGCTCTTGAGCTGTCTGTTTTCCATCACTATACACCAGTCAGTCACTTTGTCTACAGTTGCTTGTAGCTCTTGAGCTGTCTGTTTCCCATCACTATACACCAGTCAGTCACTTTGTCTACATTTGCTTGTAGCTCTTGAGCGGTCTGTTTCCCTTCACTATCAGTCACCAGTCAGCTCTTGACCGGTCTTTTCCCTTCACTACAGTCATGTGCTTGTTAGCTCTTGACCGGTCTGTTTCCCTTCACTATACACCAGTCAGTCACTTTGACTACAGTTGCTTGTAGCTACTTGACCGGTTCTGTTTCCCACTTCACTATACATTAGTCAGTACTGTCTTAGCACCAGCTGTTCAGGAGTCTCTAACATTAAACTCACTGTCTTAGAACCAGCTGTTCAGAAGTCTCTAACATTAAACTCACTGTCTTAGCACCAGCTGTTCAGGAGTCTGTAACATTAACACACTGTCTTAGCACCAGCTGTTCAGGATTCTGTAACATTAACTCACTGTCTTAGCACCAGCTGTTCAGGAGTCTCTAACATTAACTCACTGTCTTAGCACCAGCTGTTCAGAAGTCTGTAACATTAAAATCACTGTCTTAGCACCAGCTGTTCAGGAGTCTGTAACATTAAACTCACTGTCTTAGCACCAGCTTTTCAGGATTCTGTAACAGTAACTCACTGTCTTAGCACCAGCTGTTCAGGAGTCTCTAACATTAACTCACTGTCTTAGCACCAGCTGTTCAGGATTCTGTAACATTAACTCACTGTCTTAGCACCAGCTGTTCAGGAGTCTCTAACATTAACTCACTGTCTTAGCACCAGCTGTTCATGAGTCTGTAACATTAAACTCACTGTCTTAGCACCAGCTGTTCAGGAGTCTGTAACATTAAACTCACTGTCTTAGCACCAGCTGTTCAGGAGTCTGTAACATTAAACTCACTGTCTTAGCACCAGCTGTTCAGGAGTCTGTAACATTAAACTCACTGTCTTAGCACCAGCTGTTCAGGAGTCTGTAACATTAACTCACTCTCTTAGCACCAGCTGTTCAGGAGTCTCTAACATTAACTCACTGTCTTAGCACCAGCTGTTCAGGAGTCTCTAACATTAACTCACTGTCTTAGCACCAGCTGTTCAGGAGTCTGTAACATTAAACTCACTGTCTTAGCACCAACTGTTCAGGAGTCTGTAACATTAAACTCACTGTCTTAGCACCAGCTGTTCAGGAGTCTGTAACATTAAACTCACTGTCTTAGCACCAGCTTTTCAGAATTCTGTAACAGTAACTCACTGTCTTAGCACCAGCTGTTCAGGAGTCTCTAACATTCAACTCACTGTCTTAGAACCAGCTGTTCAGAAGTCTCTAACATTAAACTCACTGTCTTAGCACCAGCTGTTCAGGAGTCTCTAACATTAAGTCACTGTCTTAGCACCAGCTGTTCATGAGTCTCTAACATTAACTCACTGTCTTAACACCAGCTGTTCAGGAGTCTCTAACATTAACTCACTGTCTTAGCACCAGCTGTTCAGGAGTCTCTAACATTAACTCAAAAAATGCTCCAGATTACCTTTGGCCATTATTTAAGTATAATGGGCGACATAGCAAACGCCTAAACATATTACACATCCCTAAACCTAGAATAGACTTGTACAAAACAAGCTTGGCGTACTCTGCAGCTCATCTGTGGAACCAACTTCCACAACCAATTAAAAATATCAAAAACCCCTATAAATACAATTGGAAGCTTTTTGAATATTATCTCACTTCAGACTACATGCCCCCTTAGAAGATAAAGTTTCCTAAGAACAATGTTGATTTCCACCAAGATTGATTATATTTAGTATTATAATTGTTTTAAAATGTAGGCATACTTAGAGTGCATTGTTACAAACATGTTATTAATGATGCCTGTAATTGTCATTATTGTTATTATTATTATTATTATTATTATTATTATTATTATTATTATTATTATTATTATTACTATCTTCTTAAACAATGTGTGCATAAATAATGTATGCATGGCGTAAGGCCAGAAGGGCAGAATGTAAGACGGGCCTGTGTGCCCAATTCTTAACCCTTTGAAAATAAAGATTGTTCGTTCGTTCGTTCGTTCGTTCACTGTCTTAGCACCAGCTGTTCAGAAGTCTCTAACATTAACTCACTGTCTTAGCACCAGCTGTTCAGGAGTCTCTAAAATTAACTCACTGTCTTAGCACCAGCTGTTCAGGATTCTGTAACATTAACTCAGTCTTAGCACCAGCTGTTCAGGAGTCTGTAACATTAAACTCACTGTCTTAGCACCAGCTTTTCAGGATTCTGTAACAGTAACTCACTGTCTTAGCACCAGCTGTTCAGGAGTCTCTAACAATAAACTCACTGTCTTAGAACCAGCTGTTCAGAAGTCTCTAACATTAAACTCACTGTCTTAGCACAAGCTGTTCAGGAGTCTCTAACATTAAGTCACTGTCTTAGCACCAGCTGTTCAGGATTCTCTAACATTAACTCACTGTCTTAGCACCAGCTGTTCAGGAGTCTCTAACATTAACTCACTGTCTTAGCACCAGCTGTTCAGGAGTCTCTAACATTAAACTCACTGTCTTAGCACCAGCTGTTCAGGAGTCTCTAACATGAACTCACTGTCTTAGCACCAGCTGTTCAGGATTCTGTAACATTAACTCAGTCTTAGCACCAGCTGTTCAGGAGTCAGTAACATTAAACTCACTGTCTTAGCACCAGCTTTTCAGGATTCTGTAACATTAACTCACTGTCTTAGCACCAGCTGTTCAGGAGTCTCTAACATTAAACTCACTGTCTTAGCACCAGCTGTTCAGGAGTCTCTAACATTAAACTCACTGTCTTAGCACCAGCTGTTCAGGAGTCTCTAACATTAAACTCACTGTCTTAGCACCAGCTGTTCAGGATTCTGTTACATTAAACTCACTGTCTTAGCACCAGCTGTTCAGGATTCTGTCACATTAAACTCACTGTCTTAGCACCAGCTGTTCAGGATTCTGTCACATTAAACTCACTGTCTTAGCACCAGCTGTTCAGGATTCTGTAACATAAACTCATTACTATATTGCCTCAGCACCAGCTATTCAGTATTCTGTAACATTAACTCATTACTATATTGCCTCAGCACCAGCTATTCAGTATTCTGTAACATTAACTCATTACTATATTGCCTCAGCACCAGCTATCACTCTGGAAAATGTCACAACCAAACAACCGTTGTAAGTATTACAATCTGGAAAATGTCACAACCAAACAACAATTGTAAGTATTTCACTCTGGAAAATGTCACAACCAAACAACAATTGTAAGTATTACAATCTGGAAAATGTCATAACCAAACAACAGTTGTAAGTATTACACTCTGGAAAATGTCACAACCAAACAACCGTTGTAAGTATTACAATCTGGAAAATGTCACAACCAAACAACAATTGTAAGTACTACAATCTGGAAAATATGACTGTAAGTATTACGATCTGGAAAATTTAGCTTTAGCATTACAATCCGGAAAATATGACTGTAAGTATTATGATCTGGACAATTTAGCTTTAGCATTACAGTCTCAAAAATATGACTGTAAGTAGACAAATCTTGAAAATATAGCTGTAGGTATTACAGTCTGGAAAATAACGCTGCAAGCAGGGTTTTTTCTTAGAAAGAAGATGACTCACCACAAAGTGTCTATTACAGTAGCACTAAAAGAATGATTCCTAAAAAGAAAGGTGTCAGTAATGCATACGGCTGCAGAGGACTGCCAGAAAAAAAAAGACATTGCTGCAAGTATTACATCCTGAAAAATATAACTGTATTACGATCCAGAATTCCAATATGTATAGATGTTCTAATCTGCATATGTGTGTGTGTGCATATATATATATATAAAAATCAATGTTTGTGTGTTTGTTTGGTCTCTATAGACTCGGAAACTACTGAACCGATTTAGCTGAAATTTTCAGGATATGTTTGTTGTGATACCGGATTTTGAACCGTCGTGGTTTTAAATTCAACCTGTCACTGTTAGAGATAGGTGACCACAATTTATGCCAAAATATACGCAACTAATATTTATAACTTTAGTGATTTCTAATTATAGCCACGTTAGTAATTGCGCATGCGCCGCCGTAGTCAGAACGCAAGGCTTCCGCCATTCGCCGGCGAGTTACGTGCAGCCAACGCCTTAATACATAGAGTAGGTCGAGGTACCGCAAACAAGACTATCTCTATATTTGCCACAATAACCATATTAAACACGATTTCTATTTTCTGTTTTTTTTCCCAAACAACCTTCGATTGGGGGGGGGGGGGGGGGGGAGCAATCAAGGACTATCTCGACGTCGGCGCAGACATTGACTGCGTCATTAACTTCATTAGACAGGTGCGATTTCCATTGTCTTTCTTTTCTAAAAACCTTTGATGAGGGAGAGGGTACTAGGTGGATTTAGTTGTGGGGGGGGGGGGGGGGGGGGGGGGGGGGAGGAATCAAAGACTATCTCAAATTATGCCACAGCAACGCGTGGCCGGGTACAGCTAGTATGTATATATAATGTATGTCCGCATGGATATGCATGCGTGTGTGTGTATGTGTGTAAAATGATGTGGAGGCATAAGGGAAGAAATAATGTTGAACTGGGTTTCTTTCTTTACAGTTTTTAATTTGGTTGGTACTGAACAGGGCAGAGTGTTGTGAACATACACAATAGAAAAACTGTCAACTTGTTGTCCTTCAAAATGCCACATTTCGATACTTGCTAAACACACTTGGCACTTTGTGGTACTTTCATTGCTCTTCAAGATCACCCATCACCATATGAGACTTAACATTTGTCCATCAAGGGGGCTGCGTGGTCTCAAGGCATATTGTCCACCTTGAGTGCTAGAGGTCCCGGGTTCAAGCTCCGGTGAAGGCTAGGAATTTTTCTCATGGACTTCTAGTAATTTCCCCTGGTCTCTGGGTAGTAAGACCGGATACCCGTGTGTTTTGTTGCACACATAAAAAAAATTCTGTGGCAGTTGGAAATCGAAAAAGAGTAGCCCAGGCAAAATTTGGAGTTGAAAAAAATATCTATCCAAAGTATTTCAGGATCCTTGCCGGTGCAACAGAGTTTGTGCACTGTGCTGGGATTCATCATACTCAGGCTTGAGTTAGAAGAACGAAACACTTATGGGTTACACCCGTATGTGATGTTGTTGATCCGTTAAATAAACATAAACACTTGTCCATCAAAACAAAGTGCTAGTGAAACATAAACATCCCCACTGTCACATAATATGAACATTCACATATGTACACAATTGACCATGAGGCAGACAGCAACAATCAGAAGACTGATAATCTTAAAGACTGCATGGGACCAGACTAGATCCAAGGTTACAGTATCTATCTTGGGTCCCAGCAGGTCAGGTTTATTTCATAGTGCTGACTGGGAAGATTTTGCAAACAAGAAGAGAGAAGGCACAAAAAGAGAGAAGGCACAAAAAGAGAGAAGGCATAAGAAGAGAGAAGGCACAAGAAGATTGAAGGCATACTCCTCCTTCACATTCTGGAGTAGTTGACCAGGAGGTAGCCTTCTCAGACAAGCAGGGCTTCTCCTTTGGCAGTATACAATGGTGTGCAGTACCTACATCTTTTACAGCCATAATTGGTTACACTGCAACTATAACAGACACTTCATGGTGAATCCCAGCATTATTTTGGTCATTTTGTGGTGAGTATTAAAAAAAAACGTCCAGCAGACATGTATGAGAAACTTAGAAGACCCGTAATCATGCTATGGGTGTTGAAAATCTATCTGCAGTTAGACTGAAATAAGCAGTCTGAATATGCTGCACACACAGAATTTCAGAATAAGAAAACTCCAAGGACTGACAAATGGAATTACCAAATTCCAGAGGTGAATATGCAACTTCTCTGACTATTAACATGCTGTTGGCAGCATCAAAGATGGTGTGTCTACTAACTTGACAAAGTTGTGTCTACTAACTTGAAAGGCAGCATAACACTGAAAGAACTCGTCCCCTGACTTGAGAAACTTCTGGAACTTGCTGAACTTGATGGTCTTGGTGTCTCGGAGAGTTTGCTGCTGAGCCACGTTGTTGAAACAAAATATTGCTATGGCCATGCCAGCTTTCAAGCGCAATTCCTGAAATTAAAAACACAAAAAGGTCATCAATGCTTGACACCGTATTCTTCTTCGTTTGAAGCCACATTTGTCTCTTTAGATTTTATTTCCTTCTTTGAAATGTTTCTGTGGCCATTTCTATTCTCAATCTGAGTTTCTATTTCTGTCAAAAAAGTATAGCACGTAGTCTAACAGATTGTCCTATACATTTTCCTGTGGTTTTCTTCATGCATCTGATGAAAAGTGGTAGGAATTCGAGAAAGTAAAAAAAAATAAGAGAAATCTCTGGATGACCACTGGTATCAACAGTTATAAAACAAACAAAAAAGTGATATAGTGGGCCCATCTGGGGGGAGGGGGGGGGAACAAACAGAATCACCAAACAGGCATTTAAATAGGAAACAAATGGAAAATGGATAACATCTACAGATGAACATTGGTGTAAGATGTCAAAGGTGCTGGATCGGATTCACGATACTGAAACAGTTATACAGAACAGAATGGACGCCAACAAAATGTAAAGGGACATCAGGATAAAGATGATAAGTGAACAACAAAAGACACTTTTCAAGGACAGCAGGACTATTCAACCAAGTTTACAGAGGGGCCAATATTTTGAAAATGGAGATCGTCACAGGCCAGAGGTGTGATCCCCAGCACAGAAAGATCATTAATACAATTGGCAGGTGATCCACGGGTCAGAGGTGTGAAACAGCACAGAAAGATCATTAATACAATTGGCAGGTGATCCACGGGTCAGAGGTGTGAAACAGCACAGAAAGATCATTAATACAATACAATTGGCAGGTGATCCACGTACCAGAGGTGTGATCCCCAGCACAGAAAGATCATTAATACAATTGGCAGGTGATCTACATATCAGAGGTGTGATCCACAGCACAGAAAGATCATTAATACAATACAACTGGCAGGTGATCTACATATCAGAGGTGTGATCCCCAGCACAGAAAGATCATTAATACAATACAACTGTCTGGTGATCCACGGGCCAGAGGTGTGATCACCAGCACAGAAAGATCATTAATACAATACAACTGTCTGGTGATCCACGGGCCAGAGGTGTGATCACCAGCACAGAAAGATCATTAATACAATACAACTGTCTGGTGATCCACAGGCCAGAGGTGTAATCACCAGCACAGAAAGATCATTAATACAATACAACTGTCTGGTGATCCACGGGCCAGAGGTGTGATCACCAGCACAGAAAGATCATTAATACAACTGTCTGGTGATCCACAGGCCAGAGGTGTGATCACCAGCACAGAAAGATCATTAATACAATACAACTGTCTGGTGATCCACGGGCCAGAGGTGTGATCACCAGCACAGAAAGATCATTAATACAATACAACTGTCTGGTGATCCACAGGCCAGAGGTGTGATCACCAGCACAGAAAGATCATTAATACAATACAACTGTCTGGTGATCCACAGGCCAGAGGTGTGATCACCAGCACAGAAAGATCATTAATACAATACAACTGTCTGGTGATCCACGGGCCAGAGGTGTGATCACCAGCACAGAAAGATCATTAATACAATACAACTGTCTGGTGATCCACAGGCCAGAGGTGTGATCACCAGCACAGAAAGATCATTAATACAATACAACTGTCTGGTGATCCACGGGCCAGAGGTGTGATCACCAGCACAGAAAGATCATTAATACAATACAACTGTCTGGTGATCCACAGGCCAGAGGTGTGATCACCAGCACAGAAAGATCATTAATACAATACAACTGTCTGGTGATCCACAGGCCAGAGGTGTGATCACCAGCACAGAAAGATCATTAATACAATACAACTGTCTGGTGATCCACAGGCCAGAGGTGTGATCACCAGCACAGAAATGTGGCCGTGGTAAGACACAGCCATACAAAGGATAAGTTTAGACAAGAGTCAATGAACTTAAAGTTTCTGTTAGATGTTTACAAGAGGGTATCTAAAGTCAATGACCTAGAAACTTGCGGGCTAACATGGAGGTAAAACTTACAAAGAAATGCTAGCTAAGGTTAACTGGTTGACTATTCATTACATAAATTTAAAGAGGCAGGACGAACAAAGATTTCCTGGAGTTTTTCCATCCAATTATGCAAAGTGGCTTGGAAACCCCTCTTTGGAGAGAAAGAGAAAGGATAATGAACCTAAGAAGACACAGTTTCATGAACTCAGGCACAAAGGAGAAAGTTAGAACCTAGTAGCATCAGGGGTATATACCCTGTCAGCGAGTAGCCAGGGAGACACTTGTGCTGAGACCGCCGCCAACGAAGGGTGGTTGTGTGTGTATAAACCCATTTTGAGATGAAGTCGGTATGATGAAGCTGAGTCCATACTTCTGTTATGGAATTTGCCAGATAATGCATGAAACATTTAATGGATGTTATGTGACATGGAAGTTTGGACATACTGTTTATAACTTAGTGTAACATCTGTTGCATCAAGGTCATCTTGAATGTGTAATATGAGATATACGACTTTGTAATTCTGTTTCTTAATAAATGTGATTGTTAGTTATTTTTATATTGAATCATTAGTTTGTTGAGCATAGGAGTGGTACTATTATTGTTAGTTGCTGTAGTCTTTATACCAATTTTACTATACCTCTCTCTTTCATACCTTCACTGACTATTACCTGATCTTTTGGGGTGTAGACTTATTACTACACTCTCCACATAGAGAACGTATTGTCCTCTTATACATCCTTTAACTATTATTTCTTCTCATCAGTCTCTCTCTCTCCCTCTACTTTTATATGTCCCCTCTTCTTCTTCTATCCCCTCTTTAAAATGTACCCTGTTACAGAAAGATCATTCATATAATACAATCGGCAGGTGGATCCATGGGCCATTTGCTAGGTCTCCGCAGGCTAGATCTGGCCAGCTGCCTTATAGCCTTAATAAGTCTTCCTTGTGCAGATGAAGTGTAAAGATTTAGTAAGCCATTACCCGTTTTGGTGAGCCTTAGTTCATTTTGGTAAAATTCTGCCTGCAAACACACAACATCTATTACTTGTCTAATGGTGGTCCAAATGCCACAGATTAAGCATTCAGACAGATGATGCTAGCACATAACATTTCAAGTTAAAAAAAAATTGGAGTGCAGTCACGAACTAACAACAAATACATACCAGATTTTTTAACTTGAGCAGACGTGGTAAGTTATCAAACGAGAAACATGATTCAGCTGTCAGCAGTTCTTGATTCGTCTTATAGCTGAGGGTGACACAGGCTAGTGTAATGGCTGACTCGATCTTCAATTCCTCAGTTGGGCCAAAGTGAAATAAACTGGCCAACACTGGGATAGCCCCCTCGGCTGCAATTTTTTCTTGGGTCATTTGATTGTTTCGGAATGCACCACCTGTCCAAAATGTTATGAAGGCGGAAATAACATGTGAGTTTTATTTCTGTTGTTGTTACCTCCTTTTCCCTTTCCCTGTGTATGATGATTCACTGCACAATCTTGAGATATGGCTCAGGATGCAATTTTCTCGGTGCTGACCACATTCTACAGAATACACCCACCCCCCCCTTCCCACACATATTTTCTATGGGCAGGAGGGGCTCCAGCTTTGTATAAATGTGCAATAACAACAATTATTACCATGCAAGCTTCAGCCCTTTGAAGGCCCACACCACCCACTCCTAGAATATTATTGAGGAAGGATGATAAAGTCTTGTTTAATTGCACAATAATAATTATTACACTTATTATTATGTGGTGAATGGCGAATAAAAATATGGTGGGTGTTATGTTATGTGATCATAATCGATGTTTGTACACACTGGGTATAATGTCTCCTATCTCAGCCACAAAGGCAGCATAGACATGCTTCCCCAGGCTTAACTTCGAGGGAGTGCAGTCGTGTTAGTGTCAGAGATTCATCACTATCCGCTGACCTAGTCTGTACAGTGCTGATGCCGGCTGCTCTGTACATACCTCTTCCCAAATGCATTGGTGCACTGCTTGCCAGTTGGTCCGCTGGCTCATGACCTATTATGCAGGTATGAAAAGGTGTGTAGATCCAGGTGAGGTTGGTTAAGGGTGATTTAGGAATGCTTTCTACCCATTCTGAGCACATACCACCTGTTGTATGTTCACTGAGTCTGATACAGTGACTGCTTGTTCTGCTGTCCATGCTGGTGCCTGCAAGCAGCGCTGATCTCCCCAGTTAAGCTTTAGCTAGTCACCTAATAAGCCCCACTATTGTATTTCATTGCTTTTCCCACTCTTTTTGTGCTGACCTTGACCTGCCATCAAAAGACCCATCTGGGTAGATGATGATTTCTGGGTGTGAATGCTGATCTATTAGTGCCCTTATCTCAGTGTCTATGGTGGCAAGTATCGGCAGTATTATCACAACCTTAGACAAGTCATGCATGTCTACTGATGAATTTACCCACTCTTTTCCATCACTGATCCCGTCTAGGTCACATACCTGCTGAATTACATTTTCAGCCTCGGGCATCCAGGAGCGGCCTCGTCTGAGACATATTCTTTTTATGTCATCCATAGCTTTGTGCAGTGGGTGGTTAACGTCTGCTTATATCCTCATATATGCCTTGACCGGGCAACTTTATATCTGGTAGCCATCGGCGGCAAGCTAAGGACATATCACACAACTTGGCTGGAAATCTCTTTTGTGCAGCCAAGTATAAGTCTCACAGCCTTATTTTGTACACTAGGTCCAGTCTTTCTAGCTAGGTTCTACTGATGGCAAGGAGGCCCATACCATAGTCAGTGATGTTCAACACAAGCCCCTGACAGAAACGGAACAGTAAGTGTTTTTCAATATCAGCTGCTGCCAGAACCTTCAGTGCTGTCAGGTCTTTCCTGTCTAAGTTATACTTGCATGACAAGCATCTGTCCAAGGTCATGCCCAGATATTCCATCTTTCTGTTCTCTTGATATCTATACCACACATGCGTACGACTGGCATGGGTGTACTGACAATGGGGATATTCAGAAATGACCATGTTAAGAAAGTCAAAGAGTCAGATGATGAAACTTGAATGCATACAAAATGAAGCCATGCACGTAAATCTGGGATGTACAAGAGATACCCTGGTAGTATGTATGCGATATATACTTGCACTGCCTACTATTGCAGATAGGCTCAAAGTTCTACAAGCAAAGTCATATATCAAAGTAGCTGCATGAAGCCCTTGATAGAGCTAAGGGTCACAGACTGAAAAGAGGAAAGTCTTGGATGGTGCAAGCTCAAGACTCAATTTGACATGTGTGCAGGCTTGATAAATTTAGGCGAGGAGAGAAGTGGGTCAAAGTGTTTGATCAGGTTTCAGACTTGTGTAGGGTTCCAATCACCTTGGGACGTGAGTGCAGGGACTGGTCAGCTGGTGCTGCAGAATCAGAAGTTCAACAAAGGATTCATGACAATTCCCGCCCAAGTGATGTGATTGTATATACTAATGGCTCTGTGGTGAGAGGCAGACGAAGTGCTTAGGGGTTCACAGCCAAGGCAAATGGACGTCACCTGGGGCAACAAAGCCTGGCATATCATATCACAACGTCTAGTTTGAGAATAGAGGTGGAGACAGTCACTACTGCCTTCCGCTGGCTTGAGAATCAGCTGTACACACACGGCGTCATTGTAACTGACTCACAGAGCATGCTGAGAAAGGTGGAGACAGGCATGCTCCGTGCAGAATGGCAAGCATCACTTCAAAGGTCCCGGGTAGTTAGAATCTTTTGGATATTTTCTCCAGGTTGGTGATGCCAGTGTGTTGGGAAATGAGCAGGCAGATAGACTGGTTGGTCCTGCACTACTAGATGGTGAATTGATTCATGACAAGCTGCATGTTGTGAGGGTCCTTGGGAGCGAGTGAACAGTGCCAAGGAACAGATAGATCATTACGGTCTGAGGAGAATGGCATTGTGAGGAGTTACAAGGGGATCTGGCCGACGCTCAACAATGAGGGGAAAGGCGAGACCGATATACGATCAGACAGTTACTGGTACCATCAGAGTTGTAACTCTTCACTTGCTGCTGAAGATGGGGATGGAGCCTTAATGGGGGTGTCCTGAGTGCCGTAATGTTGATTCCTAATTCAACAAGGAATGCTGGGTTAGCTTGTACTTAAGATTCCTGACACCATTCCCTGTCTAGCTCATGTTGTAGCGTGGCTGTAATTTTGAGCCCGTTTCTACCACGACGACACACAAGGATATCAAGCACATATGACACTGTCCTTCCCAGGCTGATGCTTTGTGCAGTGGTGACTCCTGCTGTGCACATTGAAAAGCATCAAGAGAAATGGGGATACTGGGGCAGGCCTACGGCCTATTCTGACACATTAAGGTTTTAGTGCATATGCACTACACAGTAGTAACCATTTTTTAAAATAGTGCTGCTGCGATTCAGCTGACTCATGTGTTGATTCATTCTATTCATGATTTCATGATGGAGGTGAGGGACAGGGCCTCTTAAAGTCCCAGGGACCTCCATAAATCCCCAGCGACCTCCATAAATCCCCAGGGACCTCCATAAAAATTGCATTTGTGAACTGAACGGCAAGACGACCTTCAGAGCATGAGTCAAATGGCTTGATCACTTGACATGAAGACCTCCATTGTATGTACGTATGTATATCAAATGTTGAAAAGCAGAAAGTCCAAGTTATCTCTACAGCACACAACAAGATGAATGATAATGACAAGATGCCCAACAACTACAGCCAATAAATGTGTGTAATTAGAAAAACTGAAGAGCCACCAGGTTTGACACTGTGAAAGAAGTGC
Source organism: Candidula unifasciata (assembly GCA_905116865.2). NCBI lineage: Eukaryota > Metazoa > Mollusca > Gastropoda > Stylommatophora > Geomitridae > Candidula > Candidula unifasciata. Next base: position 299,111 of record CAJHNH020000835.1, on the reverse strand, counting down.
AGGGAACCTGAATGAAGCAGCTCATCCCTACCAGTGATGACTTACCCACACAAAAAATTCCAAGGACTTTGATAACCATATGTAGCACTTTCTGGGAAGTCTTGGGCGACTTCAATAAGCTGACCAGCTGTGGGATAGCATCAGTACTTGCCAGTTTGTTCTGGTAGGCCATATCTTCTATCGCTAAAGCAACTGCAGTCATGCATCCTAAGTAAATAGCACAACATGGGTGTAATCATAAACCTGGAACAAATCACAAAAGTGACATGTACGACGAATAGACTAGCACAAGTGAAATGTATAAGGTTAGCTTTCAAAAACCCACATGAGTGACAACAACAAACAGTTAAGGAAAGTATGACCAATGATGACCCTGATGCTAAACTAGAAATTAGCAACGTTCAGAAAGGTTAAGCATCTCTACTGTCTGTGCAAATCTGGAGGGGACAAGTTACTAACTAACTTCTTCATCTTTGTTGTCACTGGCTATAAACTTCAGCAGCAAGTTTTGGCTGTTCGTCCACTGCCATGACTTTAGTCTTGTTCCAGAACCTGAGTGCACATCCTTCTGACAGATCTGGCTTATATGTATGCAGCCTGTTGGTCGCTTCCCTCTCAGACAGATGCATTCCAATTTGCAAGGAAGCTCCCACTTAGTCAACTCTTATGGCATGCTTGTTGTGGAGGCAGGGGGGATATTCTTGTTTCCCCCACAACGGCGCCCTGGAACCCACAAAGGGAACCAACAAACAGAAAAGAATGCAACAGAAATGGTTTGAAACAGTCAACAAAAGGGAGACTGAGGACTTGGGTGAGATGAGGCATCATGAGGTTCATTCTCTCTTTGCCTCACAGATGTGTTTGAGGTAACAGGTTATGGCATCTAAAGAATAGGACAAGAGCAGCTGGAAGGTTATCTGGTGAAACACTCAGAGGACCTGAGAGAGGTCCCACAGGGCAAGGTTGCATATATAAATAGGTTCTTCTTTGAATCTTCCTTCTTTTATTCCACTGATTATGAAGTAACACAGAGAGGAGTTACATGTAGTTTCCTGTCTTTTGCTAACTGCACTGCTTATGTTAACGTGCACACAGAGAAGCTGCTGTGGTGTTGCCACATCTGCATGAAACTGGATTGTTTCATACATGACCTTGGCTGCCAGTTTGACCCAGCTTGAAATGTGTACCAGGTTGCATGCTGGGAATTACAGGTAGTGGGAGTGATGTTGACCGCATTACCCATAGAGGGAGGCTGGTCTATAACAACAGGAGTCTTGCCTCATATGCCCAATGTGCCACTGGTGTATGTAGGCACTTTTTTTCTGTAGTGTCTCTTCTTCTCCCTCCATCCATCTATTTCTTGTCTTTAAACCTGCTGTTTCCACTATAAATAGGTAAATAACATTTGGTAAAACTGTCAACATGTGCATACACAAACAACAAAACAGACTTACAAAAAAGACAATAAAATAAAGAGAGACGTGTGGTTTCAAGCCTTTGTCATCAAACAACAAAAAGAAACAAAATACAACAAAACACAAAGATGGAAATGACACTAAAGTAACTAAGTTAACCATTATAATAATACTAGCTGTACCCGGCCACGCGTTGCTGTGGCATAGTTTGGCTAAATGGAAATGATAGAAAATAGAAATCGCACGTGTCTAATACAATCATTGTCTGCTCAGATATAGAGATAGTCTTTGATCCCCCCCCCCCCCCCACCCCCACCCCGCAACTAAATCCACCTACTACCCTCTACCTCATCAAAGGTTTTTGGAAAAGAAAGACAATGGAAATCGCACCTGTCTAATATAGTTAATGTTGCAATCATTCTCTGCACATTTATACAGAGACAGTCTGGTTTTTCAACTTTAGAACACGCACCATATAATTGTGTCTTTATATTAGTGGTCGTTTAAATGGTGCTATTAGCACAGTAACAAAAGTGGTTATTTGGTTATCACATGCTAAAGCTGTTTGTATTTTTATAGGAGACGTAAGTAAAGCTACTACTGTACTTGTAAATAACAAAGTAAGTCGTACAAAAATTAGAATAGTGAAGGTAGCGTTAGTAAAATATAAACAATTTAAGTAAGTAATGAGAACTTAAAAATCATGTGTAAAGCTCTTCAAGTTCTCTTAAATTTCAGTCATTACCCTCTCCCCTCCCCTCTTCCACCGAATACTGCTCTCTCCCTCTTCGAAGGATTGAAAAATCATCACCCTGCATATTCTTTTTGTTGTAACTGACATTGACATCCCTGTCCATCCGGACTAAATTGGGAGCAGGAATTGTAATAGGTAGTGAATGGGGCTAATGTAATATTTACCGCATCATCCTTCAAGTACCAGTACATCTACTACCACGACCACCACCACAGTGGCTAAAATAATGTCACTGCTATCTGTTTTACCTTCGGAGTAGACAGGGAGTCGTGAGCCAGAAGATTTGGCGCCGCATGGCTAGTGCTGTCGCCACGGACTGGTCAGGTTAGGATGTATGATTTCGCTCCCTGACAGAAGAATGCCATAACCTTACCGGCGGTCTTCACATGAGAGCACTACGGTGTAACCGCCCAATCACAACTACTACTGCTGCTGCTACTTTGAGTGGGTAAAGCAGTTACTGTGACTTAAAGCTCTCTCAGTAATCAGTTTGCCCCCCCCCCCCCCCCCCCCCCCAAATTCACAGACTACTCTTTCCCTCATCGAAGTAGTTAAGAGGGGGAAAAAAAACCAAGTGAAAAGCAATTAAAACAGGAAAAATACACCAGAATTAGGAAATGAACGCTATGGTAAACAGCACAGCTTAAAATTCCAACGCAGATGAAATAATTAAATCTAAATGAAAATAAATGGAAAGCTATGAAATTTCAGCGTAACCATGCAATCGAAAAGTTTAAAATGAAATCATAAGTATGTGAAATGGTCAAATTTAATTATCAACTGGTTTACCCACAAACCTGTCCTTGTTTTTTTTTTTTTTAAATATATATCATTAAGGGCCATATGGCTAGCGCTTACGCCACGACAGTGCAGGTGAGGATTTTATTTTGCCCTAAGTAAAAAAAAAAAAAAAAAAAAACTACTGCGGATTCGAACCCTAGTCTCCCTCTCAAGAGCCAAGTGTTATAACCATTCGACCAAGCAACCACTCGATTGGTATATCGAAAAGAGAACATAACTATTTTAGATGTGTGTCTCTACTGCAGTGTCCCGATTATAAAACAACTCAAAACAGCAGGCAATTGTTTTCTCATAGACATATATTCCAAATATATTAATGAAACGGCACAACAAAAGAAATCGCACGTGTCTAACACGGTTAATGTCGCAGTCAATGTCTGCGCAGACGTCGAGATAGTCCCTGATGCCCCCCCCTCTTTTTCCCTACCAATCCATCGGCTACTTTTCAACTCATCGAAGGATGTTTGAAAAAAAAAACAGAAAATAGAAATCGTGTCTAATATAGTTTTTGTGGCAATCACTGCCTGCACAGATATAGATATAGTCTTGTTTGCTGTACCACGACCTACTCTATGTATTAGAGGAGGTTTTGGCTGCACGGCGCATGTGCAATTACTTACGTGGCTATAATTAAAAATCACTAACATTATAAATATTAGTTTCGAATATTATGGCTTAAATTGTGGTCACCTATCTCTAACAGTAGCAGGTTGAATTTCAAACCATGATGGTCCAACATCCGGTATCAAAACAAACATATCCTGAAAATTTCAGCTAAATCGGTTCAGTAGTTTCCGAGTCTATAGGGGGCAAACAAACACACAAACATTGATTTTTATATATATAGATGATAGCCATGGATGATCCAGCACTTGTCAGGCCTTGTGATGAATAAACATCCTCACTCAGATGGTCAACTCCTTGCCTGTTTCCTGGCCTTCAACACTCTAACACTGAGACTGGACTTGTGTCCAGACATTTCATCAGCACATCCACAGATATATATCAGCAAAACTTGAACAGCAATACTCTAACACTGAGACTGGACTTGTGTCGACATTTCATCAGTACATCCACAGATATATATCAGCAAAACTTGAACAGCAACACTCTAACACTGAGACTGGACTTGTGTCCAGACATTTTATCAGCACATCCACAGATATATATCAGCAAAACTTGAACAGCAACACTCTAACACTGAGACTGGACTTGTGTCGACATTTCATCAGCACATCCACAGATATATATCAGCAAAACTTGAACAGCAACACTCTAACATTGAGACTGGACTTGTGTCGACATTTCATCAGCACATCCACAGATATCTATCAGCAAAACTTGAACAGCAACACTCTAACACTGAGACTGGACTTGTGTCCAGACATTTCATCAGCACATCCACAGATATCTATCAGCAAAACTTGAACAGCAACACTCTAACACTGAGACTGGACTTGTGTCCAGACATTTCATCAGCACATCCACAGATATATATCAGCAAAACTTGAACAGCAACACTCTAACATTGAGACTGGACTTGTGTCGACATTTCATCAGCACATCCACAGATATCTATCAGCAAAACTTGAACAGCAACATTCTAACATTGAGACTGGACTTGTGTCGACATTTCATCAGCACATCCACAGATATCTATCAGAAAACTTGAACAGCAACACTCTAACATTGAGACTGGACTTGTGTCGACATTTCATCAGCACATCCACAGATATCTATCAGCAAAACTTGAACAGCAACACTCTAACACTGAGACTGGACTTGTGTTGACATTTCATTAGCACATCCACAGATATCTATCAGCAAAACTTGAACAGCAACACTCACCCACATAGAGTAGCTTCTCCGTGGGCTCCAGCAACATCTGACTGATGTGAGCGATGGAAATCCTCTCCGCTATATACTTCTGCTGAGTTCTAGTGTTCCCTGCCAGTGCCCAGAGAGAACAGGCTCCCTGTTCCCTGACCTGGACATTCACGTTCTGGAAGGTGAGAGCACCATCTTTAACTACCAACACCCACCTATGTACATTCTTAACTCAGACCTTCATACATTCTTAAATCAGACTTCCATACAATGCATTTCTGTGATTTCAATTTGTTTCAATTGATGTTAATATCAAAATGTAAAGTTTAGAGCAAAATGTAGGAATCTACAAAATGAGACAGCACAAGAGCAATAATAGTTTTATAAGTCAAGGGATGACATTTCTCAGTGTAAAATCAGATTCTCATTTCATACATGGAGAAAATCTGGAATATCCATTGATAGAGACAGTGCCAACAGACCAGGAAACATTATTCTATTAACTGTCAGTCCCACTCACACAAACTGAGAGATAACACGGAGCAAAAGAGGTCACTCAGTGGTGAGATTACAATATAGAGCAAGCAGTACAGGTACCTCTATGGTGAGATAACAGTATAAAGCAATACAGGTCACTGAATGGTGAGGCAATAACACACTCTATGGTAAGGTAACAGTATGAAGCAATATAGGTCACTGAATGGTGAGGTAACAGCATGAAGCAATATAGGTCACTGAATGGTGAGGTAACATCATGAAGCAATATACATCACTGAATGGTGAGGTAATAACACACTATGGTAAGGTAACATCATGAAGCAATATAGGTCACTGAATGGTGAGGTAACATCATGAAGCAATATAGGTCACTGAATGGTGAGGTAATAACACACTATGGTAAGGTAACATCATGAAGCAATATAGGTCACTGAATGGTGAGGTAACATCATGAAGCAATATAGGTCACTGAATGGTGAGGTAACAGTATGAAGCAATATAGGTCACTGAATGGTGAGGTAATAACACACTCTATGGTAAGGTAACAGTATGAAGCAATATAGGTCACTGAATGGTGAGGTAACAGTATGAAGCAATATAGGTCACTGAATGGTGAGGTAACATCATGAAGCAATATAGGTCACTGAATGGTGAGGTAACATCATGAAGCAATATAGGTCACTGAATGGTGAGGTAACATCATGAAGCAATATAGGTCACTGAATGGTGAGGTAATAACACACTCTATGGTAAGGTAACAGTATGAAGCAATATAGGTCACTGAATGGTGAGGTAACAGTATGAAGCAATATAGGTCACTGAATGGTGAGGTAACATCATGAAGCAATATAGGTCACTGAATGGTGAGGTAACATCATGAAGCAATATAGGTCACTGAATGGTGAGGTAACAGTATGAAACAATATAGGTCACTGAATGGTGAAGTAATAACACACTCTATGGTAAGGTAACAGTATGAAGCAATATAGGTCACTGAATGGTGAGGTAACAGCATGAAGCAATATAGGTCACTGAATGGTGAGGTAACATCATGAAGCAATATAGGTCACTGAATGGTGAGGTAACATCATGAAGCAATATAGGTCACTGAATGGTGAGGTAATAACACACTCTATGGTAAGGTAACAGTATGAAGCAATATAGGTCACTGAATGGTGAGGTAACAGTATGAAGCAATATAGGTCACTGAATGGTGAGGTAACAGCATGAAGCAATATAAGTCACTGAATGGTGAGGTAACATCATGAAGCAATATAGGTCACTGAATGGAGAGGTAACAGCATGAAGCAATATAGGTCACTGAATGGAGAGGTAACATCATGAAGCAATATAGGTCACTGAATGGTGAGGTAATAACACACTCTATGATAAGGTAACAGTATAAAGCAATATAGGTCACTGAATGGTGAGGTTATAACACACTCTATGGTAAGGTAACAGTATGAAGCAATATAGGTCACTGAATGGTGAGGTAACAACACACTCTATGTTGAGGTAACAGCATGAAGCAATAAAGGTCACTGAATAATAAGGAAACATCATGAAGCAATATAGATCACTGAATGGTGAGGTAACAACACACTATATGGTGAGGTAATATCATGAAGCAATACAGGTCACAAAAATGGTGAGGTAGGATCAGGAAGAATATGTCACTGAATGGTGAGGTAACATGATGAAGAATATGTCACTCAATGGTGAAGTAACAGCATAAAGCAATATAGGTCACTGAGTGGAGAGGTAACAGCATGAAGCAATATAGGTTACTGACTGGAGAGGTAACAGCAAAAAGCATTATAGGTCACTGAGTGGAGAGGTAACAGCATGAAGCAATATAGGTCACTGACTGGAGAGGTAACAGCAAAAAGCATTATAGGTCACTGAGTGGAGAGGTAACAGCATGATGCAATATAGGTCACTGACTGGAGAGGTAACAGCAAAAAGCATTATAGGTCACTGAGTGGAGAGGTAACAGCATGATGCAATATAGGTCACTGAGTGGAGAGGTAACAGCATGATGCAATATAGGTCACTGACTGGAGAGGTAACAGCAAAAAGCATTATAGGTCACTGAGTGGAGAGGTAACAGCATGATGCAATATAGGTCACTGAGTGGAGAGGTAACAGCATGAAGCAATATAGGTCACTGACTGGAGAGGTAACAGCAAAAAGCATTATAGGTCACTGAGTGGAGAGGTAACAGCATGATGCAATATAGGTCACTGAGTGGAGAAGTAACAGCATGATGCAATATAGGTCACTGAGTGGAGAGGTAACAGCATGATGCAATATAGGTCACTGAGTGGAGAGGTAACAGCATGATGCAATATAGGTCACTGAGTGGAGAGGTAACAGCAAAAAGCATTATAGGTCACTGAGTGGAGAGGTAACAGCATGATGCAATATAGGTCACTGAGTGGAGAGGTAACAGCATGAAGCAATATAGGTCACTGACTGGAGAGGTAACAGCAAAAAGCATTATAGGTCACTGAGTGGAGAGGTAACAGCATGATGCAATATAGGTCACTGAGTGGAGAGGTAACAGCATGATGCAATATAGGTCACTGAGTGGAGAGGTAACAGCATGATGCAATATAGGTCACTGAGTGGAGAGGTAACAGCATGATGCAATATAGGTCACTGAGTGGAGAGGTAACAGCATGATGCAATATAGGTCACTGAGTGGAGAGGTAACAGCATGATGCAATATAGGTCACTGAATGAGGGTAACAGCATGAAGAATATGTCACTCAATGAGCAACAACATAAAGCAACAGAGGTCCTTTAATGGTGAGGTAAAAACATGGAGAAATACAGGTCACTTAACAGGAAGGTAACATCATGGAGCAATAAAGGGACCTAATAGTGAGGTAGCAGCTGGGCAGCAGCAGTAAAAGTCACTCAACAGTGAGGTGACAAGACAACCCAACACTCAACAGTGAGGTGACAAGACAACCTAACCCTCAACAGTGAGGTGACAAGACAACCTAACCTTCAACAATCGAATCAGGGCTTTTGGCGCATCCAGCTCCAGAAAGAACTTCTGACTGGTGGGGTTGTTGGCTGCCAAGACCTCCAGAGCTTTAGCAGCCTTGACTTGTACAATGAAGCACTTGCTGTTCTTGATAAGTTCCACCAGGGGCCTGTGGATGGGTTCAAGCTAACATCTGTCAGGTGACCACAGTTATCAAGGACATGCAGATGTACATGTGGTGCACATAATACAAGTGTCACGGTGCCATAATCAGCCAGGACAGGGTTCCTCAACCTTTTGACACCCATGGCTCATCAAAACAGTAGAAAATTGTTTCACAGCCCATTGGACAGCTAACTACACATGAAACAAAAATAATAGTAGATGGCAGTTTTGTGTGTGTGTGTTGAATCCGATGTCCCAAAAATTACAATTTTCACCAAATGCATTATCTGTTGCTGTTTTGAAGTTGAAAAAAAAAATCTTTTATTTGGAGCTGGAGCGCTGTCATAGACAATAATATCCATTCAATTTCTCTGTTTGGTTTTTATTTTTGGCATGTTTGAGAAAGTTTACTTGCTTAAATAGGAAGTCCTTCAGGTGTTAATCCAACAGACTGGAAGAGAAAAACCATAAACACTCAAACATTAGGTAAATAAGTAAAATCTACCATGGTGCCGTAATCACTAGGGCATGAAAATGGGGTGCATGCAATACAGATGTCATGGTGCCATAATCACTAGGGCGTGTATATGGGGTGCATACAGTACAGGTGCCATGGTGCCGTAATCACTAAGGCATGTATATTGGGTGCACACAATACAGGTGCCATGGTGCCGTAATCACTAGGGCGCGCATATGGGGTGCATACAGTACAGGTGCCATAGTGCAGGGTGTCTTGTGCTGTAACTGTTGGGGTGTGGAGGTGTACATATAGTGCAGATGCCATGGTGCAGTGTGTCTTGTGCTGTAACTGTTGGGGTGTGGAGGTGTACATATAGTGCAGATGCCATGGTGCAGTGTGTCTTGTGCTGTAACTGTTGGGGCGTGGAGGTGTACATACAGTCAGTTGCCCTGGTGCAGGGTGTCTTGTGCTGTAACTGTTGGGGTGTGGAGGTGTACATACAGTCAGGTGCCATGGTGCAGGCTGTCTTGTGCTGTAACTGTTGGGGTGTGGAGGTGTACATACAGTACAGATGCCATGGTGCAGGCTGTCTTGTGCTGTAACTGTTGGGGTGTGGAGGTGTACATACAGTACAGATGCCATGGTGCAGGCTGTCTTGTGCTGTAACTGTTGGGGTGTGGAGGTGTACACACAGTGCACACAAGAAGTAGACCAGTAGATTTTCTCAGTATGATGCAAGTAATAAAAAACATTACTTTTTCTAAACTAAAACAAATGTAGCCACAGACAGCAGAAACATTCAGATGAGCACACTGATGCACACACTGAAGGCAGCTTACTTGTGAGCCTGCAGGCTGATGATATAATTCTGATTGGTTGTGTTCTTGAATGCTGCTGCAGCCAGTGCTACAGATGCTGCTGCCTGGAGATCCTCTGTGGACAGTAAATGAATGTGGTGAGACTCAGTAACTATCATCTGGACTGACACATGCTTTTCTGACATGTCAGTTGACAACAATTACCTGCCTGTTTGACCAGATTCTGGAAACAGACTGGAGAACAAACACAGGTTATAACCATGAAACAGACTGGAGAACAAACACGGGTTATAACCATGAAAAAGATTTCCTCAGTCATCTGAATAGACCAAGTCACAATTTTTCACTTACACACTGGACACTGCCAACTCAACAAAGACACATATAAATTAGGTATGAGCCAAACAGTTGTCTGTCAGTGTCTTTGTGCAGAAGAGACTCCAGTATATCTCTGGCAAGACAGTTGTCTCCTAGAGGAGCTGCAAAGCAACATGTGGCCATGCCTAGTCAACCTGACAACTAAGCTTTGGGAAAACCTAAGAAACCTTGAGATGACATCCCAGTTTATGGCAAACAGGTGATTCAGCCCATGACCAGAGATTGCTGAAGAAGAACAATGAGACCAGACTGTAACATATCCTGGGAGACATGGAAGAATGTTGAATTAAGAATCAACATAACAGCACTCTGGACATTCACATAATCACTTCATCCCCATCTTCAGCAGCAAATGCAGAGTTCCAAATCTGACAGGACCAGTAACAGTCTGAGTGTATATCCGTCTCACTTTTCCCTTGAGTGTTGAATGTGGACCACATTCTCTGGTCACTTCTCACAGCACCATCCTCCTCAGACCATGATGATCTGTCCATCCTCCTCAGACCATGATGATCTGTTCATCCTCCTCAGATCATGATGATCTGTCCATCCTCCTCAGACCATGATGATCTACTTGTGCCTCCTCAGACCATGATGATCTGTCCATCCTCCTCAGACCATGATGATCTGTTTGTGCCTCCTCACTGTTCACTCACTTCCAAAAACGTCTAGTTTGTCATGCATCAGAGAGACACAGAAGGTCCTCATGGACTGGTAGAGAGCATTTGTTGTCCCCTATACAGAAGAATAAAGGAGTTCAACAAGATGTGAAAAATATTCAGGCCTCTTTCTCTTGAGCTATTACATTGAAAAATATACAGGCCTCTTTCTCTTGAGCTATTACATTGAAAAATATACAGGCCTCTTTCTCTTGAGCTGTTACATTGAAAAATATACAGGCCTCTTTCTCTTGAGCTGTTACATTGAAAAATATACAGGCCTCTTTCTCTTGAGCCTATTATATTGAAAAAATGTTGGAACTAAGAGCTAGACCACCACTAGAACCCCAGTTAAGTAAGGGACAGTTTGGTTTCATGATGGGGAGAATCTGCACTGATGCAATATTTACCCTGAGACAGGTAGGATACAAGTCAGCACTTTAGAGTACAGACCAAGAGAAGGCATTCAATCAAGTCAACCAAAGCATACCATGGAAGATTCTAGAAGAACATGGTATACAATCTGGCATACAAGGTCAAATGTTGGGTAAAATGGCTCTTTATCAGGATAGTGCACAGTATGAACAAGACAAGGACATACAGATTGGTTCCCCAGCATATCCGCTCTCAGACAAGAATGCATACTCTCACCAATACTACTACATGCTTATGTGGAAAAACAAGGCAGATGAGATGGGCTGGGTCTGAAGACAAAGGTTGCTGGTGTCTCTGAGGTGGCCACAGCTGACAAAGATCAGTTTCATTGTCATGCCAGGGTATGCAGGTATGCAAGGAAATGAACAAGCTGATGGGCTTGCAGTAAGGCCATTGCCACCTCACCCACTTCTCCTTACTCCCCTGCCATGCCATAACCACACAATCGAATAACTATAGGAATTCAAATACCTAGGAAGCATATATACAGAAGGCAGGCTCAACAGAGAGAAGCTCAAGTCAAAAAAGCCAGTTGCTGTCACTTGTCAGCTAGCACCACTGTTCAAACATCAAGATGTCATCACTCCAGCAAAACAGCAAATGATTAATTACATCTTAAGTCTCCAATTTACAACGTATGTCTTCCAAAGGATCAACAAATAATCAAGCACTTTGCTAACTTCATTACCTCAACTGAAGCTATTAAATTAACTTTATCACACTCACCTGGGACAACCATGTTAACTTCATCACACTCACCTGAGACAACCATGCTGACTTCATCACACTCACCTGAGACAACCATGTTAACTTCATGACACTCACCTGAGACAACCATGTTAACTTCATCACATTCACCTGAGACAACCATGTTAACTTCATGACACTCCCCTGAGACAACCATGTTAACTTCATGACACTCCCCTGAGACAACCATGTTAACTTCATCATACTTACCTGAGACAACCAAAATCAACTTCATTACACTCCCCTGAGACAACCATGTTAACTTCATGACACTCCCCTGAGACAACCATGTTAACTTCATCATACTTACCTGAGACAACCAAAATCAACTTCATTACACTCACCTGAGACAACCATGTTAACTTTATCACACTCTTGAGGCAACATTTCAGCTTTATCATACTCACAAACAGGGATGTGGTACAATTAATGACAACGGAGAAAGACTGAGCCACTTCTGCACAGCAAATAGACTTGTTATGGGAAGAACACTGTTCCCTCACAAGAATATACACAAGCTTACATGGATATCCCCAAAATAGAAGAGATGTAAACCAGATCGACCATTTCGTGGTAAATAGAAAATGGGGTGGGTCCCTACTCGATGTGCGTGTCAAAAGGGGAGCACCTTGTAGTTGCAATACTACGACTTAAACTCAAAAAAAAGGTGCACACACAAGCTAAGACACAGACAGAACGCTACAATGTCAACATTTTAGGAGAAAAAGACATTGCCACCAAATTTATAGTAGAACTCAAGAACAAATTTCAAACTCTTTCAGGTGACCCAGACACTCCAACTACAATCAGCATTCAAGACAGATGGAACCAGATCAAAGAAACATACAAAACAACCAGCAACAACATATTAGGAACCAGGAAACAACACCACAAAGAATGGATTAGCAGTCAAACCATGGACTATATTGCCAAGCAAAAAAGAATAAAAAGCCTCATAAATCACACTAAATCAGAACGTCAGAAAGACAAACTAATGTTAGAATATAGCGAACTAAATAAAATGGTAAAGAAAAGTTCCAGAACTGACAAGAGAAGATTTATGGAACATCTAGCAGAAACAGCAGAAAATGCTGCTAAAGCACATGATCTACAAACCCTACACAAAATTACCCAACAAATTTGTGGAAATAGAAACAATAACCACAGCATACCCATCAGAGATAACCAAGGCAGACTGCTCACCAGAGAATAAAAACAAGACATGCAGTGGACTAAACTTTTCTCTAACCTCTAGAATAGACCTGATCCTGAATATCCCGCAGATATTCAACCAGCCTCTCAGGACTTTGACATTTTTACTGAACCACCAAGCAAACAAGAATCCTAAGGCTATCCACCTGATGACTGGACTGAAGGAACAATAGTACAAATCCCCAAAAAAGGAGATTTAACAGACTGCAATAATTGGAGAGGAATTACTCTACTCTCAGTACCAAGCAAAATATTTGGTAAAATCATCATAATGCGACTCAAAAAGGGAGTAGACAAATGCCTACGGGTGGAACAAGCAGGATTCAGAAAGGGCAGAGGAACAACTGAGCACATCTTTACTCTACGTAACATTTTAGAACAATGCAGTGAATAGCAGAGAAGTATATATATTAATTTGGTGGACTTTGAGAAAGCTTTTGACAGCGTCCATAGAGACGGTCTCTGGACAATTTTACGACATTATGGAATTCCAGAAAAGATAGTCAAAATAATTGCTCTGTTCTATAAAGACTTTTCCTGCAGTATTAACAATTACAATACATCTTTCCCAGTAAAGACGGGTGTGAGACAGGGATGTGTTATGTCATTCCTCCTCTTCAACCTTGTGACTGATTGGATACTAAAGAACACAGTAGACAAGACATCGAGAGGCATGCGATGGACTCCCTTCATTCTTGAGGACCCTGATTTTGCAGATGATTTAGCACTCCTATCACATAAACATGAACATATACAAGAAAAAAGTAACAGACTACACAGCACAGCAGAAATGGTGGGACTGAGAATAAATACAAGAAAAACTAAGATCCTGACAAACAGTCCAAACCAACAACCAGTGACCATACATAACAAAACACTTGAAAATGTAGAACATTTCACATATCTTGGCAGTGTGGTGTCCCTACTGGGACGGACAGAGGAAGACATACAGTCATGCCTGAACAAAGCTAGAGCTCCTTTTAAAAGGATGAGGCAAATCTAGAAATCCAACAATTACTGCAGAGGAACGAAACTCCGACTCTACAATAGCATCATTTTGCCAGTTCTCCTTTATGGAGCGGAAAACTGGAGAATGACCAAAAAGGATGCACACAAGCTGTCCACCTTCCACTACACATGTCTACGTAGAGTTATCAACATTTTCTGGCCAGATACAATCTCAAACACTAAACTACTTCAAGTCACAAACCAAGAAAGTCTGGACAGTATGATAACCAAGAGAAGATGGAAATGGCTTGGCCATGTCATGAGAATGAATCCTGATATACCTGCCAAAACAGCTCTCACATGGACACCAGAGGGAAAGAGAAAGAAGGGGTGTCCAAAAACAACATGGAGACGAACGATGGAGAGTGACCTGAATGCGGCATCTCTGACATGGAAAACTGCACTGAAGATTGCACAGGACAGGAAAGCATGGAAAGTCCTCTCTGAAGCCTCATGTGTCACTAGGCATAAAGAGAATTGATGATGATGATACTCACTTTGGGCAACCTTGTCAACGTCTTACACTCACCTGAGGCAACCTGTTAACTTCATTTTGACCAGCTGAGGCAACATTTTAACTTCATTATGACCACATGAGACAACAAGTGAATGTCATGACACTCATCTGAGCTGACCTTGTTAACTTTATCACACTCACCTGAGACAACCAGGTAACCCTTCTTCACTCACCTGAGACAACCAGGTAAACCTCCTTCACTCACATGAGACAACCATGTTAACCTCCTTCACTCACCTGAGACAACTAGGTAAACCTCCTTCACTCACCTGAGATAACCATGTTAACCTCCTTCACTCACCTGAGGCAATCATGTTAGTCTCCTTCACACACCTGAGACAACCAGGTAACCCTCCTTCACTCACCTGAGACAACTAGGTAAACCTCCTTCACACACCTGAGACAACCATGTTAACCTCCTTCACTCACCTGAGACAACCAGGTAAACCTCCTTCACTCACCTGAAGGAACCCTCAGAAGTTCCACAAGAGGATCCAAGCCACCACATTCTGCAATGGCTGTCTGATTGCCAACATGGTCGAGGCAGAGAACTCTGATTGCATTCACAGCATTGATGAGAACATCTTCCAGGTCCGACTGCAACAAGTCAACTAAAGGAGGGATGCCATTGCATTCTGCGATTTGGGTCTGGTGAAAGACACAGACTTGATAACTAACAACTGTGAGTATGTCTAAAAGGTGCAAAGGATGGTGATGTATATCACCACCAACATACCCAGAGGGTGAAGCAAGTGCTCAATTATACAACCTAATGGACACCATCAATGAAAAAGATCAATACGGTAATAACGGTTACAACAGCCTAATGGTCTAAACAAGGGGTAAAAGTAAAATAAAGGACCTTTTTCCACACACTTGGGTGTTTTGGGTATACTGGGCTAGGCCTTTATTTTATAGACCAATTGGCACTTTGCGGGTGATGCATCATAACAGCCATCTTTACTTCCAAGAATCATATCTGGTATCCACTCAAGGCTGGGTCGGCCTGGGAGCCAAGGTCATTGTGTGAAAAACATCTGGCTGTGTCATGACCCAAACCCACAACCTTCTCATCCACAGTTGAGCATCTAGTTGCTACACCACGGCGGCTAAACCAGGGGTGGGCAACCTTTATTTTGTGCCTGTGTGTGTCTGCTGGTCAAATTTAGAACTGTCAACATGCTCGCTGGCTGAATAGAAAAAAAAACCACGATCTCATCCTCAGACAAACTGATGCCAAGATAGGTTAATGCACTTTTTTTGGTTACAACCTACAAACTTGCTAACCAAAGAAAAAGAGAAAAAGAACATCAGTCAGCTTACATTTTATTATAAAAGTCTGCCAACAATCAACTCACCTGGTTGTCTTCCAACTGAGCTATATCAGCTAGGATAATGGCAGCCCTTGACTTAACATCAGGGGTTGAACCCAACAGCTTGATAAGGACTGGAATCACCCCCGTCTTGGACAAGATACTTCTGACAGATGGGTGCTCTGACATGTTGCAGAGGATAGACACTGCCATAGACTGTATCTCCTGGTTGTCCAGATGCAGTAATGTCACCAAAGCTGGTATTGCACCTGTCAGATACAGCCAGAGAACTTCTGTTTCAGCTCCCAGCATACAACAAACTCAGTGGTCATGGTAGCATAGACACTGGTGTGGCAGAATACAGCTCAGAGACTGCCCCTAGACATTCACGGTCCATGCCTTGACATACTCTTGTACCATGTGTCACAGAGATTTCTCAGTGAAAGGTAATGTTTTATACCATGTGTCACAGAGATTTCTCAGGCAAAAAGTAATGTTTTGTACCATGCATCACAGAGATTTCTCAGGCAAAAAGTAATGTTTTATACCATGCATCACAGAGATTTCTCAGGCAAACAGTAATGTTTTGTACCATGCATCACAGAGATTTCTCAGGCAAAAAGTAATGTTTTGTACCATGCATCACAGAGATTTCTCAGGCAAAAAGTAATGTTTTGTACCATGCATCACAGAGATTTCTCAGGCAAAAAGTAATGTTTTGTACCATGCATCACAGAGATTTCTCAGGCAAAAAGTAATGTTTTATACCATGCGTCACAGAGATTTCTCAGGCAAAAAGTAATGTTTTGTACCATGCATCACAGAGATTTCTCAGGCAAACAGTAATGTTTTGTACCATGCATCACAGAGATTTCTCAGGCAAAAAGTAATGTTTTATACCATGCATCACAGAGATTTCTCAGGCAAACAGTAATGTTTTGTACCATGCATCACAGAGATTTCTCAGGCAAACAGTAATGTTTTGTACCATGCATCACAGAGATTTCTCAGGCAAAAAGTAATGTTTTGTACCATGCATCACAGAGATTTCTCAGGCAAAAAGTAATGTTTTGTACCATGTGTCACAGAGATTTCTCAGGCAAAAAGTAATGTTTTATACCATGTGTCACAGAGATTTCTCAGGCAAAAAGTAATGTTTTGTACCATGCATCACAGAGATTTCTCAGGCAAACAGTAATGTTTTGTACCATGCATCACAGAGATTTCTCAGGCAAAAAGTAATGTTTTGTACCATGCATCACAGAGATTTCTCAGGCAAACAGTAATGTTTTGTACCATGCATCACAGAGATTTCTCAGGCAAACAGTAATGTTTTGTACCATGCATCACAGAGATTTCTCAGGCAAAAAGTAATGTTTTGTACCATGCATCACAGAGATTTCTCAGGCAAACAGTAATGTTTTGTACCATGCATCACAGAGATTTCTCAGGCAAAAAGTAATGTTTTATACCATGTGTCACAGAGATTTCTCAGGCAAAAAGTAATGTTTTGTACCATGCATCACAGAGATTTCTCAGGCAAAAAGTAATGTTTTGTACCATGTGTCACAGAGATTTCTCAGGCAAAAAGTAATGTTTTATACCATGTGTCACAGAGATTTCTCAGTGAAAGGTAATGTTTTGTACCATGCATCACAGAGATTTCTCAGGCAAAAAGTAATGTTTTATACCATGTGTCACAGAGATTTCTCAGGCAAACAGTAATGTTTTGTACCATGCATCACAGAGATTTCTCAGGCAAAAAGTAATGTTTTATACCATGCATCACAGAGATTTCTCAGGCAAAAAGTAATGTTTTATACCATGCATCACAGAGATTTCTCAGGCAAAAGGTAATGTTTTGTACCATGCATCACAGAGATTTCTCAGTGAAAGGTAATGTTTTGTACCATGCATCACAGAGATTTCTCAGGCAAAAAGTAATGTTTTGTACCATGCATCACAGAGATTTCTCAGGCAAAAAGTAATGTTTTGTACCATGCATCACAGAGATTTCTCAGGCAAACAGTAATGTTTTGTACCATGTGTCACAGAGATTTCTCAGCGAGAGTTATGTTTTGTACCTTGTGTTAGAGAGCTTTCTCATGGAAAATGAGTTTGGCATCATTTGTCCTAGAGATTTCTCAGTGAAAGATAATGTTTGGCATCATATGTCCTAGAGATTTCTCAGTGAAAGATAATACCCTGTACCATGTGGGTACAGATTCAACATCACAGCATTGAGGACAAGCCTATTTTAGTTTTGTCTCCTTAATTGCCTGTCCCATGTGGGTACAGATTCAACATCACAGCATTGAGGACAAGCCTATTTTAGTTTTGTCTCCTTAATTCCCTGTCAGTGTAGTCTTCTTACTGATGGTAGCCGTTGTCATCTGGTTAACTACTGGTCTTGTTTGTTCCCTCAGAGTCTCAAGAGGCACCCAGAGCCCACCAGCTGCAGCATTCTCTCCAGGTCAGGATTTTCCCTATCTTCCATCTTACATGTGATCTTGTCTGTGGAGGGTGGGGGGAAAAAGGGGGGGGGGGGGGGGGGGGAGGAGGACCACATGTCCCAGAGTTTTCTATATGAAATGTAATGAACCATGGGTCCTAGAGATATCTCAAGGTAATATAATGCCCTGCGACTTGTTTGCGTAGTCTAGGATTATTTTTGCACTGTGTCACTTGAAAAATGACCGATGATAGTCAGTGATACCCAGCATGACAGATGATAGACTGCACATTTGTTTTCAGCTCTCATTATGTTATATGTCAAAAGAACCTTGTTAGCGATAATGCATTGAGGCCTTGGTATATTTTTGTCTCACTGCCATTCAGTATCCTGTTTTCGTAGACTGCCCGTTTTGTTTGTCGGTGGTTCCTTGAAAGAACCTGAAGAAAAATCATAACTTGTATCTATGCACTTGTACTATGCTGTGTTGATATTCAGCTGTGGTTGATTTAGTTGACAGTCTTGTACCACAGATCTTTGATGCTGTTTAATCACAACGTTGCTACAGTCATGACATCTCTGGAACAACTTCCACTGTTAATTATGAAATGAAAGTATCCAAAGTCAGACAGTGGAACCTGAAGTGGAGAGACAAACAACAGCTACAACATACCAGCATTTCTAATCTGGGCCCAATAAAGTGGCTGGCTGGTTGACAGCACTTCTAGACACTTGACAGCGCTGTCTTTCTTCTCTACTCTCTCATCTAACAGCATCTCTAGACAAACAGGCATACAGTCATGTCAAGTTTGTGGAAACTGGTATTAAAAAATTAATCATGAATCTATAAGCTTTGACCAATAGCCATACAGCACACTGTTCATTCATTCATTCAGTAGCATGACCCTCGCGGAACCTCGCTGCCATAACAACCCTCCGGAAAACCTTCCTATCCTGAGCAAGATGTCCTGCGTCTGATACACCCATCTGGAGATCATCTGCCACATCCTGCACCCATCTTCTCCTTGGCCTTCCTCTTCCTCTCTTCCCAGGCATATACCCCTCCATTATTGTTCTCTCTAGACTTCCATGACGTTTCAAGTGACCAAAATATTTCAATTTTCTTTGTTTTATTGTCTTTACTAGCCAACCCTCTTCAATATTCAGCTCTTGAAGTATGGATGCATTTGTTCTTTTCTTTAACCAAGATATTCTTAGAACCTGTCTGTAACATTTATATTCAAATGCATTTATGCGCTGTTCCGCTTGTTTAGTAAGTGTCCAGGTCTCACAGGCGTATGTTGCAATGGGAAAGATGCATGCTCTTAAAAATCTGACCTTTGACACTGTTAGATGATTATATTTTGTGAGTGGAAATGCTGGCAAGTGTTTTACAGAGATATGTTTCTGAGTAAGTCAGAGTCTGGACAGACTGGCTCTAGGCTTTAAGAGGAGAGATGATGAAGCTCTCTTGTACCAAGTTGAAACAATGGCCGTCAGCAGAAAGTGGAATTGACAGACAGAACAACATATATGATATTTGCTAAGGCATCTGCTGCATGGTAATCTGAACGATTTAAGAGGATAGAAGTGGAGGCAGTCACTGCAGCTCTGATTGGATAGCAGAAAAAAGTGACCACAGGAATTATTGTGCCTGATTCTCAGTCGGCATTGCGGAAGGTTCAACATGGACTAATGTGGCATGAGTAGATACCATGCATCAGTATGCCAACATTGCAGGGAATCACATGGATATACTATCCGTAACATGCAGGAGTGCAAGGGAATGAAAAAACAGATTTTCTGGCTGCAAAAGCTATGGAAAAACTCATACTGGAGAAGGGAGATATTTTGAAGACCATATATGAACGACTGTTGATAGAAGACACGAGATTAGATGAAATAACATGTGCAAGAATGTGTGAACTAAGTAAGAATTAAAAGTGGATCCGACAAGGAGGGATGGATGAGAGGAAGAGAGCAATATGTGTAAAATCAGTGTGCTACGGGAACAGTTAACACCTTAAGACATTTGCTGGGGGAGATGGAGCACCTGTGGGTATGCCCGGTGTGCTATGTCAATTCTGAAATCAGTAAACAGCTTTGCTACACAAGAACCTTAGTACCTTGCCTCTCCACAGTCTGCAAGCTTCACCAGAACATATCAGTTTGTGTATTGAGACACACCGCCCTCCCCCCTTCTCCCCGCATTCTACGATAAAAGGCTATCAAGAATACCCTTGGGTTGTCTTCATCCGTCTATTTTTCCAGATCTTTCCAGTGCTGACAACATATTTCTTTCTCCATCTCAATGACTGTCTTTTTGTTTTCTTTTTTTATGACCTCTTTTTTATGACCTCTGGGTTGCTCTGTTTTTTTGTGTGGCTGTCTAAGGAATCCAATTGATTTCTCCGTAAAAGCACATCTTTAAGGCCTCAAGAAATTGTTCAACTAACCTGCCCTATCCTGTTGTTTATCTCTGTGATACATCTTCCATCAGATGTTATCCATGTACCGAGATACTTACATTTCTGTTCTTGTCCTAAAAAACGGCCACTGACTTTTATCAAACATTTTGGCACTAAATGTGTGATGCCTGCTCTAAAACCTTGGTATCTGTGCGCACAAAGTAAAAGTGGTAGTTCTTTTTTATCGTTCCATAATGAGGACAAACAGATATAAGCTTGGCCTTTCTGACACTGTCAGTCCCAGAATGCTGTTACTCTGACAGATTTTGTCTGTTGACTCATTTTGTCCGTTAACACATTCTGTCTTTTAACATTTTCTGTCCTTCCACTCATTCTGTCCCTTGACTCAATCTGTCCCTTGACTCACTCTGTCCCATGACTTCCGTCCTTCAACACAATGTGTCCTAAGAAGCTGCTATTTAAAAAAAAAAAAATGCTTTGATCTTTGTGGTCTTCCTTTTTCATTTTTTTTCTTCTGTCTGGGATTTTAGAGGCCCTTGAATATGGTGGTCTGGCCTTCTACCGCTCTAAAGAGGTATCAGTCTCACTCTAATATAGCAGCTAGATATGAGGAAGTAATTGAATAAAGCAAGATTAGCAAGACAGGAGACGGTGCACTAGTAGTTAACTCCACTGCTGTACGCAGATACTGCTGACACCTACCAACCAACATCTCCCACACCCTGACATTGGGAAGATCTTTCTCAATCAAGTACTGTAGAACATTGGTGTGGAACCTCAGAGCAGCTAGGATCACTAGATTGTTGTTCTCTGTGTCCCTGGCTTCCACGTCTGCTGACAGCTCCACCAGACACTTGACAACCGACAGGGCCCCGGCGCTGGCTGCCAGCAAGATGGGGGTCGACATGAGTCTGTCGATAAAATCAGAAACAGGTTTTGAATGGCAATTCAGTTAACTCTTAGAGTACTAGCACCTATTACTCTGAGACATTCTAACCTAAGATAGTCTAATTTAAAGCAGAAAATATATGGATTCAAAAGAGTTTAAAAAAAAACAACATTATAGGTCAGAAGGAACTCGACTAAAAGCCTGGATACAATGAAGTAGTTAATGTGGCTACCATCTGTGATAAAAGAGAGCCATAAACATCTTGCCTTTGGACATCAATGAACATAGAGAGCTGCAGAGTACCAAAAGAGTCGACAACTGGAAGAGTTTCTCAATCAATCATCTTTCTGGGGAGGATCACAATTGTCAACCTACTCATTCTTTGTTTCCAGCTCCAAGAGTTCTGCGCTCTTTCTGACCATGTATCTGACAACACATGGCTGGTCGTAGTAGGCTGCGTAGTGAATGGGTGCCCAGCCGTCGTGGTCAGCAAGAAGGTAGTTAGCAGACCCCATCCAGAGACAGCAGACAGCATCCAACGATCCACATCGTGCAGCCATATGCATGGCTGTGGGTCCTGTTGGCACTGCAGCTATTATTGAAGAAAACAATAATTCTGTGAATATTTGTGGAATGCATAAGGAAACATCACAAGAACATATTTTAGATCAATATGATGGATAGGCGGGCTACATATTTTTAGTCATGGCAAGTTTTTAATTCTGACAATAGTTAGCCACTGAATTTTCATCCATATGTAGACTGAAAGGATATAGTTCTGTCACTTAAATACTCAGCTGAGTGTATGGTGTGACACTGTGAGCTGCAGATTTCTTGTGGAATGCTTTCAACTTTGCACAGCTTGGTTTGTGTTCTGAACTGTAGATTCAGAAAATTATGATGACCTGTTGCCAGATAAAACTGATGGGGCTTTATGCGTTTATTTACGTGTGCAACTACTGATCAGTTTTAGCTGCTGTTTCCATCAACCATGAAAAGCATTTCTAAGTGCCAGAATGTCTGCGTTGTCACTTCTGCAGGCTGCATTCTGCTTGTAATGCATGTTTATGATATTGTGCTTGCTGAGACTGTCAAACTGTAGTCTGTGTGCGTTTGATTACGAGGGACAGTGATGGGTCTCCTGTGTGGTCTCTGCTGGCACAGGTATGGAGCAACCATGGGCAGACACAACTGTGGTAAAGTTGGGACCACCAATTCTTGATTACCTGATGTGTTAATGGGCAAGGTAGGTTTAAGGTGATGTGACATGTTCCAGAACATCCCATGACAGTCTCAAGACACAAGGCCTGCATGCCACAAGATGCCATCTACACTAGACAGCAAACCAGCAGTTTTAGAAGCAACACAGATAGTAGACTACAAAATCCACCTCAACAAACTGAAGGCTGTTCAGTAAACTTCTCAAAATTACCTCACATAATCCAAAACTTCCAGCTGGTGTAAAAGTCTTCTGAAAATTATTTTTGCATTCTTTTGCCTATATTATAAACAAACAACAAATATCTCATTTCAAATAAAAGTATATATCATCATTATCATCAAGTGCCTTTCTGACTGGCATGGGCTATCACGTCTCTCCACAACCTGCAATCTTCAACAGCATGTAACAGTTCACTACAAAAGCACAAACAAATCATGACTCCCTTTTTTCTGATGTCTGTGATAAGTTGTCTCTAGACCCTCACCTATTTCAAATAATCTGGGCTGCTCCCTTTTATGTGTGTGGCTGTCCAGGTAAATTTTAGTAATTTTCTGTAAAATCACATTTTGAAGCCTCAAGAAAGTGTCTGGCTTGTTTATGAATTATCCAGGATTCACAGAAACATGTTCAAACTATATATCATTAAAAAATTCATTTTCAAGCCTTCAATGGCATGTATTTATTGCATATGATGTTCTTCACTTTATAAAAAACAACTTTAGCCAGTCCTATTCTGTTCTTTTTCTTTCTCTCTGACACTTCTTCCTTTGGATATTAGCAATGTGCCCAGATACTTACATTGATGCACTTATCCCAACATAACATTGTTGACTTTTATTTAGGCACAATTGTTGTGTCTGATATCACCATTACCTCTGTCTTTTCCTTATTCAAACTGAGACCCATTTGATCACTTTCTACCACAACCGAATCTATCAATCTCTGCAGTTCTTTCTAACTTGTCGCTATCAAGAAGGTGTCATCAGCATAAGGCAGTTGGTTTATGCTATGACCACTAACCACTACTCCTTGCCTATTCATGATAGGTCTCATGAGATATTCACTGTCTGCACTGTTTCTAAATGGTAGCTGATTCTTAGAGTTGCTGTTTGCTGCCAGTTTATTCCCAGATAAGTGCCGTCAATAGGAGCTACCGCAGTCTAGCGGCTAGATGCCCACCTGCGGGTCGGAAGGTCATGGGCGTGCGTCCTGATGGAGCCGGATTTTTGTCAAAAATGACCTTGATTCTCAGGTCAACCCAGCTTTGAGTGAGTACCAAGTACAGTCCTGGGAAGTAAAGGAGGTCAACAAGATGCTGTCCACATCACTTAACAAGTGCTATCTGGTTCATAGAATATAGGTTTAGCCCTATATACCCAATATGCTTGAAAGTGTGGAAAGGGTCCTTTACTTTTACCTGCCCTCAATATTTAATTTTTCTTGTACTTCATTTCTTTCAGCCAATGAATTTCCACAGACTTGGCCCACATTAATTTCCCTTTAAAAAAATGGCAGAGGGGGTGTTGTACAAGAAAAGAAAGGCAATAGAGAATGTAATATACTTGTAATCCCTACAAAAGTATATATTCTTTTAAAGAGAATGAATGTACATTTTGAATCTGATGATAAGTGTATGTTTAACGTTACAGTTACTAGGAAAGAAGAATTCAGCAGGTGTTAATTTCAAAACAACAAAATGTTACAAACATTTTGTTTAACTTACCATGGTTTTGCAGCCACAAGAGTAGTGATTATGCAAATCTGAGAACAAAACTTCAAAGTTTGTTCAATTTCCTAACAAATTTCAAAGTTATGAGAAGTTTCTGGGTAGTTTAGCACTTAGGGGCTCTTAGTTCTCACAGAGTGCTGAGCGAAATTTCATAGAGAAAAATGGCAGAACAATGGGCCATTACACACAAACACACACTATTTACTTTCTACAGTTATATACAGACTGTAGCTGCAATGATTTCAATGTAGCTTAGCCATAGTATAGTACTGTCTCTTTGTTTGGAGCACCTTCCTTCTCTTACACCATAAATACGGTAGCAATGGGACACTGTCTGTGTAAACCCATCAGAATAGCTAGATTCCCAACAGCTGATCAGTATAACGAAAATTCACCATCCGAATCACTTTCCGAAAAATCTAAATTTTCATTATCATTATCACAATTAAAAACATCTGACTGAAACAATTTTAGAGCTTCGGCTTCAGAAAGACGCATTCTGCGACCATTTCCCAGGTATACTGACCCCGTTTTTCGCTCTCCGTCCGCAGGTTGGTGATATATAAGCTACTTGTCCTTGACATCCATTTGAACAAAGTTTTTCGCCAGGGACACATATGAGTATCATTCATTTTGTACATTAGAGTCCTATGTAGTCACTTCATAGTTAGAGCATATTTGTGTGTGTGTACTGTGTTGTTCTTTATGTGCTGAAGAATGCTAATCGCCGCAACGTCCTCTGTTTGTTTATTGTGATCGATTTTGTAAAGCTAACATAAACTCTTTGTTCTTTCTTACCAAATTTTTCTCTTCCCTATAATTTCCTACCCCTTTAAAAAAATTATGCGACCTGTACTTGTGGTTGGAACATAGGTATTCCTGGCACTTGAAAACAAACTTAGAAAATGCACTGTTAAAAAAATATAGCTATGAATCCGATCAATATATATATGCATGTGTGGCTTGGGATATGGAATGTTGTTAAAGAGAAAACATTAGAGTGACTTTCCCTGTATACTTTAATTATAGTTCCGAACATCAGAAACAAGTATGGAGCCATGTGCGAAGCAACATGTACGGTGACAGCGTTGTTTGGGCAAAACGGAAGTCTCAATCAAAGCTCACACTATTGTTCAGACCTTAAAGAGTTAATTGAAAACAACTGGCAATGAGGCACGGGCCACTTGCTAGGCCTCCGCTGGCCAGATAAGGCCCATGAGCCACTTGCTAGGCCTCCGTTGGCCAGATAAGGCCCATGAGCCACTTGCTAGGCCTCTGTTGGCCAGATAAGGCCCATGAGCCACTAGTTTAATAGCTCTTATCTAAGGGAACGACTTTCTGAAGTACTCAGTAAGAGTCTGAACAGCTCAACATACCAGATTGTTTCATGGATGAGCTTTTGGTGGCTACTTTTGGCAACACAATGTCTGAGCTGGTGGTGTTACCCAGCAGCTGCATGGCTTTCTTATATTCTGAGGATAGAACAGCCAACAAATAGATGCAACTTACATGAATATTTCAATACATGTATATCATTGGCCATATGTTCTCTTACAAGGCTGTGCTGTGTGACAAAACTGTCATACAGCTAAGTGACCATACAGTTAGGGTAGCTTCTCTCAAACAACTAAGTGTGTGAACAAACTGTCAGGGTAGCTTCTCTCATACAACTAAGTGTGTGAACAAACTGTCAGGGAAGCTTTTCTCATACAACTGTGTGACCAAACTGTCAGGGTAGCTTCTCTTATACAACTAACTGTGTGACCAAACTGTCAGGGTAGCTTCTCTCATACAACTAAGTGTGTGACCAAACTGTTAGGGAAGCTTTTCTCATACAACTAACTGTTTGACCAAACTGTCAGGGTAGCTTCTCTCATACAACTGTGTGACCAAACTGTCAGGGTAGCTTCTCTCATACAACTAACTGTGTGACCAAACTGTCAGGGTAGTTTCTCTCATATAACTGTGTGACCAAACTGTCAGGGTAGCTTCTCTTATACAACTAACTGTGTGACCAAACTGTCAGGGTAGCTTCTCTCATACAACTAAGTGTGTGACCAAACTGTCAGGGTAGCTTCTCTCATACAACTGTGTGACCAAACTATCAGGGTAACTTCTCTCATACAAATAAGTGTGTGAACAAACTGTCAGGGTAGCTTCTCTCATACAAATAAGTGTGTGAACAAACTGTCAGTGTAGCTTATCTCATACAACTAAGTGTGTGAACAAACTGTCAGGGTAGCTTATCTCATACAACTAAGTGTGTGAACAAACTGTCAGGGTAGCTTTTCTCATACAACTAACTGTTTGACCAAACTGTCATGGTAGCTTCTCTCATACAACTAACTGTGTGACCAAACTGTCAGGGTAGTTTCTCTCATATAACTGTCTGACCAAACTGTCAGGGTAGCTTCTCTTATACAACTTACTGTGTGACCAAACTGTCAGGGTAGCTTCTCTCATACAACTAAGTGTGTGACCAAACTGTCAGGGTAGCTTCTCTCATACAACTGTGTGACCAAACTATCAGGGTAGCTTCTCTCATACAAATAAGTGTGTGAACAAACTGTCAGGGTAGCTTCTTTCATACAAATAAGTGTGTGAACAAACTGTCAGGGTAGCTTCTCTCATACAAATAAGTGTGTGAACAAACTGTCAGGGAAGCTTCTCTCATACAACTAACTGTGTGACCAAACTGTCAGGGTAGCTTCTCTCATACAACTGTGTGACCAAACTGTCAGGGTAGCTTCTCTCATACAACTAACTGTTTGACCAAACTGTCAGGGTAGCTTCTCTCATACAACTAACTGTGTGACCAAACTGTCTGGGTAGCTTCTTTCATACAACTAAGTGTGTGAACAAACTGTCAGGGTAGCTTCTCTGATACAACTAAGTGTGTGACCAAACTGTCAGGGTAGCTTCTCTCATACAACTGTGTGACCAAACTATCAGGGTAGCTTCTCTCATACAAATAAGTGTGTGAACAAACTGTCAGGGTAGCTTCTTTCATACAAATAAGTGTGTGAACAAACTGTCAGGGTAGCTTCTCTCATACAAATAAGTGTGTGAACAAACTGTCAGGGAAGCTTCTCTCATACAACTAACTGTGTGACCAAACTGTCAGGGTAGCTTCTCTCATACAACTGTGTGACCAAACTGTCAGGGTAGCTTCTCTCATACAACTAACTGTTTGACCAAACTGTCAGGGTAGCTTCTCTCATACAACTAACTGTGTGACCAAACTGTCTGGGTAGCTTCTTTCATACAACTAAGTGTGTGAACAAACTGTCAGGGTAGCTTCTCTGATACAACTAAGTGTGGGACCAAACTGTCAGGGTAGCTTCTCTCATACAACTAACTGTGTGACCAAACTGTCAGGGTAGCTTCTCTCATACAACTAAGGTGTGAACAAACTGTCAGGGTAGCTTCTCTCATACAACTAAGTGTGTGAACAAACTGTCAGGGTAGCTTCTCTCATACAACTAAGTGTGTGAACAAACTGTCAGGGTAGCTTCTCTCATACAACTAACTATGTGAACAAACTGTCAATTTAGCTTCTCTCATACAGCTGTGTGATCAAACTGTCAGAGAACATTCTTTAATTCTGCTTATCCACACTCTGCAGTGTATATTTATATTTACTAGCTCCAATAGGTTTTATGGAATCTGCAGCTGTGTACAACTTGACTCTTGCGTGTGAGCCAGAAGGTTGTAGGTTCAAATCTGCATTTAGCCGGACTGTAAAAATGACCGGGCTCCTATATCAACCCAACCTAAAATTGGATTTCAAGTACAGTCCTGAAGGTAAAGGTGGCTGCCGTTATGTTAACCATATCAGCCACCAAGTGCCGACTAGTCTATAAAATAAATGTCTAGCCCTATATGCCCAATACACCTAAGGGGAGAAAAAAGGCCCTTTAATTTACTTACTTACTAGATCCTGTAAGTGCTGTTCATTTTCTGCTAGCCACACAATGTCTGTTTACTTGTTCTATTAGGTCCCATAATTCCTGCTCCTTTTCTGCTAGCCACACAATGTCTGTTTACTTGTTCTATTAGGTCCCATAACTCCTGCTCATTTTCTGCTAGCCATACAATGTCTATTTTTTGTTCTATTTGGTCCCATAACTCTTGCTCATTTTCTGCTAGCCACACAATGTCTGTTTACTTGTTCTATTAGGTTCCATAACTCTCCCTCATTTTCTGCTAGCCACACAATGTCTGTTTACTTGTTATAGTAAGTCCCATAACTCCTGCTCATTTTCTGCTAGCCACACAATGTCTGTTTACTTGTTCTAGTAGGTCCCATAACTCCTGCTCATTTTCTGCTAGCCATACAATGTCTGTTTACTTGTTCTATTAGGTCCCATAACTCTTGCTCATTTTCTGCTAGCCACACAATGTCTGTTTACTTGTTCTAGTAGGTCCCATAACTCCTGCTCATTTTCTGCTAGTTATTGCTAGCATCTCTACAACTTTCCAGATGATACTATTTGACTCTGCTACAGGTGATGGCCAGTGTCACTAACAAGATCTGCCCACGTTAAGAAGTCTTCCACAACTAAAACATTTGAAGGCAGAACCACTGCATGCATTTAGTCTGTGTGTTCTTTTACATTCAGCTCTGAACTTTTCTGCATTCCTTTCTAGTAGTAGCACGCTTGTCTGTTTACTTGCTCCACTAGGTCTTGTACCTACTGCTCACTATCTGCTAGTTACAATATCACTAGTATATCCACGATTCTTTATTATGTTTCTTTTGGATACTTAATCCCCTGTGTTTAAAAATGTGTATAAGCTGAAGACACTTGGGGATAGCATAGTTCTCTGCCCGTAATCCTCTTCTTATCTTTATATGTGATGTTGTTTAGGACTTTACCTTTATCTGCCCATAATCCTCTTGTTATCTTTATATGTGATGTTGTTTATAACTATGACTGGGGACAGCAAACTTCGCTTCCATAATCCTCTTGTTATCTTTATATGTGATGATGTTTATAACCTTGACAAGGGACAGCACACTTCCCTGTCCATAATCTTCCTTATCTTTATATGAGATGTTGTTTATTACCATGACGGCTTACACTCTCACACTTAGCTTAGCCAGGTCAACTCAGCCTAAATGAGGTACTAGGAAAAGTCCTGAAAGTTAAAGCCCCATTACCCATGAGGTAAAAAAACAAAACAAAATGCTACAGCACGGCATGCTCCATTTGTCAACTGCATGACAGAAAGTCTTGGCCTGCGACTGAACATTTACCAGAAGCTAGAATATTGTTCCTGCGGATGTTGATATCTATAGGATTCAGGAGAATCCGGACGATGATGTGTGCTCGATTATGGATGGCAGCATGATGCAGCAGGGAGAGGCCTTGCTCATCGTGTCTATAGACTCTGGTGCCTGACACCTTGCGAGCCAGTGATGCCAGCATGGCTAAACAGCCTCGCTGGGCACAGACCTTGATTCCAACTACAGGTGTCTGCAACAGAATGTGATACTGATTCAAGTCTATAGTAGGCAAACATGGCTGTCACAATGAACAAATGTCACTATATTTTGAGAAAACTAAACCTCTCTTTATGTCCTTGTTTCTCTAAGTTTCTTTATGTCTGTCTTACAGTAACTCTCCAACTGTCCAGGTTACTTTAACTCTGTCCTTGCTACTTTAACCCTTTTCTGTCCTTGTTACTTCAACTCTTTGTTTATGTTACTTTAACTTTCTTTCTGTTCCTTTTACTTTAACCTTCCCTTTGTCTTAGTTATTTCAACCCTCTTTCTGTCCTGGTTACTTCAACCCTCTTTCTGTCCTGGTTACTTTAACTCTCTGTTCATGTTACTTTAACTTTCTTTCTGTTCCTTTTACTTAACCTTCCCTTTGTCTTAGTTATTTCAACTCGCTTTCTGTCCTTGTTACTTCAACCCTCTTTCTGTCCTGGTTACTTTAACTCTCTGTTCATGTTACTTTAACTCTCTGTTCATGTTACTTTAACCCTCCTTCTTTCCTAGTTACTTTACCTCTCCCTTTGTCCTAGTGACTTCAACTCGCTTTCTGTCCTTGTTACTGTAACTTTCTTTCTGTTCATGCAAATGTAACTCTCTTACTGTCCATGTTATTTTAACTCTCTTTCTGTCCTTGTTACTTTAACCCTCTTTCTGTTCAAGTTACTTCAATCCTTTCTGTCCTTGTTACTTAAACTCTCTTTCTGTTCATGTTACTTAAACTCTCTTTCTTTTCATGTTACTTTAACTTTCTTTCTGTTCATGTTACTTTAACTCTTCCTCTTTCCATGTAAGTTTAACTCTCTTCCTGTCCTTATTACTTGTAATTCTTTCAGTCAGAGTTATAACTTTCAAAGTCCCTGCTGTTACCTTTAGTCTCATACTGTCATCATCAGTATCTGCATCATGGTGATTATCTTTCATTAATGCACTCCAATGTCATAGGAAGAACTGCTGATGGTTGAATGTTTGATTGGGGGCGCACTAGCTACTGTCTTCTTGTGAATGTCCAACATAATGTGTGAATGTTTGATTGGGGGTGCACTAGCTACTGTCTTCTTGTGAATGTCCAACATAATGTGTGAATGTTTGATTGGGGGCGCACTAGCTACTGTCTTCTTGTGAATGTCCATGTGAATGTTTGATTGGGGGCGCACTAGCTACTGTCTTCTTGTGAATGTCCAACATAATGTGTGAATGTTTGATTGGGGGTGCACTAGCTACTGTCTTCTTGTGAATGTCCAACATAATGTGTGAATGTTTGATTGGGGGCGCACTAGCTACTGTCTTCTTGTGAATGTCCATGTGAATGTTTGATTGGGGGTGCACTAGCTACTGTCTTCTTGTGAATGTCCATGTGAATGTTTGATTGGGGGTGCACTAGCTACTGTCTTCTTGTGAATTTCCATGTGAATGTTTGATTAGGGGTGCACTAGCTACTGTCTTCTTGTGAATGTCCATGTGAATGTTTGATTGGGGGTGCACTAGCTACTGTCTTCTTGTGAATGTCCATGTGAATGTTTGATTAGGGGTGCACTAGCTACTGTCTTCTTGTAAATGTCCATGTGAATGTTTGATTAGGGGTGCACTAGCTACTGTCTTCTTGTAAATGTACAACATAATGTGTGAATGTTTGATTGGGGGTGCACTAGCTACTGTCTTCTTGTGAATGTACAACATAATGTGTGAATGTTTGATTGGGGGCGCACTAGCTACTGTCTTCTTGTAAATGTACAACATAATGTGTGAATGTTTGATTGGGGGTGCACTAGCTACAGTCTTCTTGTGAATGTCCATGTGAATGTTTGATTGGGGGCGCACTAGCTACTGTCTTCTTGTAAATGTACAACATAATGAGTGAATGTTTGATTGGGGGCGCACTAGCTATTGTCTTCTTGTAAATGTCCAACGTAATGTGGGAATGTTTGATTGGGGGCGCACTAGCTACTGTCTTCTTGTGAATGTACAACATAATGAGTGAATGTTTGATTGGGGGCGCACTAGCTACTGTCTTCTTGTAAATGTCCAACGTAATGTGGGAATGTTTGATTGGGGGCGCACTAGCTACTGTCTTCTTGTGAATGTACAACATAATGAGTGAATGTTTGATTGGGGGTGCACTAGCTACTGTCTTCTTGTAAATGTACAACATAATGAGTGAATGTTTGATTGGGGGTGCACTAGCTACTGTCTTCTTGTGAATGTACAACATAATGAGTGAATGTTTGATTGGGGGCGCACTAGCTACTGCCTTCTTGTAAATGTCCAACATAATGTGTGAATGTTTGATTGGGGGTGCACTAGCTACTGTCTTCTTGTGAATGT
This sequence comes from Candidula unifasciata, assembly GCA_905116865.2. Classification (NCBI taxonomy): domain Eukaryota; kingdom Metazoa; phylum Mollusca; class Gastropoda; order Stylommatophora; family Geomitridae; genus Candidula; species Candidula unifasciata. The sequence goes on along the minus strand of CAJHNH020000835.1, from coordinate 266,563 downwards.
ACAACATAATGTGTGAATGTTTGATTGGGGGCGCACTAGCTACTGTCTTCTTGTAAATGTACAACATAATGTGTGAATGTTTGATTGGGGGTGCACTAGCTACTGTCTTCTTGTGAACGTACAACATAATGAGTGAATGTTTACTGTCTTCTTGTGAATGTACAACACAATGTGTAAATGTAGTAATTACTGTGTCTTATCAGTAAACTATCTACTGTGTCTTATCAGTAAACTATCTACTGTGTCTTGTCAGTAAACTATCTACTGTGTCTTATCAGTAAACTATCTACTGTGTCTTATCAGTAAACTATCTACTGTGTCTTATCAGTAAACTATCTACTGTGTCTTATCAGTAAACTATCTACTGTGTCTTATCAGTAAACTATCTACTGTGTCTTATCTACTGTGTCTTATCAGTAAACTATCTACTGTGTCTTATCAGTAAACTATCTACTGTGTCTTATCAGTAAACTATCTACTGTGTCTTATCAGTCTATCTACTGTGTCTTATCAGTAAACTATCTACTGTGTCTTATCAGTAAACTATCTACTGTGTCTTATCAGTAAACTATCTACTGTGTCTTATCAGTAAACTATCTACTGTGTCTTATCAGTAAACTATCTACTGTGTCTTATCAGTAAACTATCTACTGTGTCTTGTCAGTAAACTATCTACTGTGTCTTATCAGTAAACTATCTACTGTGTCTTATCAGTAAACTATCTACTGTGTCTTATCAGTAAACTATCTACTGTGTCTTGTCAGTAAACTATCTACTGTGTCTTATCAGTAAACTATCTACTGTGTCTTATCAGTAAACTATCTACTGTGTAAACTATCTACTGTGTCTTATCAGTAAACTATCTACTGTGTCTTATCAGTAAACTATCTACTGTGTCTTATCAGTAAACTATCTACTGTGTCTTGTCAGTAAACTATCTACTGTGTCTTATCAGTAAACTATCTACTGTGTCTTATCAGTAAACTATCTACTGTGTCTATCAGTAAACTATCTACTGTGTCTTATCAGTAAACTATCTACTGTGTCTTATCAGTAAACTATCTACTGTGTCTTGTCAGTAAACTATCTACTGTGTCTTATCAGTAAACTATCTACTGTGTCTTGTCAGTAAACTATCTACTGTGTCTTATCAGTAAACTATCTACTGTGTCTTATCAGTAAACTATCTACTGTGTCTTATCAGTAAACTATCTACTGTGTCTTATCAGTAAACTATCTACTGTGTCTTATCAGTAAACTATCTACTGTGTCTTATAAATAAACTATCTACTGTCTTATCAGTAAACTCAGTAAAAACTATCTACTGTGTCTTATCAGTAAACTATCTACTGTGTCTTATCAGTAAACTATCTACTGTGTCTTATCAGTAAACTATCTACTGTGTCTTATCAGTAAACTATCTACTGTGTCTTATCAGTAAACTATCTACTGTGTCTTATCAGTAAACTATCTACTGTGTCTTATCAGTAAACTATCTACTGTGTCTTACTCAGTAAACTATCCTATGTGTCTTATCAGTAAACTATCTACTGTGTCTTGTCAGTAAACTATCTACTGTGTCTTATCAGTAAACTATCTACTGTGTCTTATCAGTAAACTATCTACTGTGTCTTATCAGTAAACTATCTACTGTGTCTTATCAGTAAACTATCTACTGTGTCTTGTCAGTAAACTATCTACTGTGTCTTATCAAAACTATCTACTGTGTCTTATCAGTAAAAACTATCTACTGTGTCTTA